>JAAAKQ030203206.1:0-11800 GCA_010016005.3 Zanna intricata | reverse complement strand
AATGGAAGCGGGAAATACCCCACTAATATTTCTACTACCAGATATATATGACTGAAGACCTTTAACTAAATTTAACTTCCTATTTAACATGGACAAGCATTGAGATTATTTAGTGAAATAAACATAGGAAAAAATGATGCAATTTTAAACCTTCGTAAAAATATATTTTGTAGTTATACATTAGTTACTTTTATTGAGTAATCACTTTGCAGTAGTGAAAAAAGTATGAAAAAATTTCTATGACTGATTTGTAATGTGGTCTCAAACATAGACGATTCTTATTAACTCATTTCGTACAATAAAAGACCAAGAAAGGGTTAGAAACAGGATCAACAAGAGAATAATGAATATGTACGATTAAAAATACAAAGAAAGGTAATTATTTTATTATTATTTTTTTTTTTTGTATTAACCATAAGTTCATGGCAAAGTTTCAAGAAAAGAAATGAAATTTTAGTAATAAACAAAAAATTCATTTCAAAGAAGCTAGTTCACAAGAACTTTTTCTTATTTTGCAATCTCAAGACTATTATTAAAAAGACTATTAAATGAAAAAGGATTAAATGCATATGTATATTTTTTTGTATTAAAAAAATCTATTTGAAAAAATACAAAACTGATTTTATAAATAAAAACATATCCATAAAAAAACAAAAACGGTCATACAATACGGATCAGTTCAGATCTAAATAAAGAACAATCCAAAAGTTTTTTTTTCTGTTTAACCTCCGGTACCACAATTAAGTATATCTTCAGAGGGATGAGATGAATGAATTGTAGCGTGTGTGAAAAATGCCATGCCTGACCTGAATTCAAACCCGGGACCTCCGGATGAAAGGCCCAGACGCTACCACTCGGCCACGGAGGGCGGCCAATCAGAAAGTTAACAGTCAAAAAGTTAAAGATATGAGTTATTAAATTTTTGAAATCTTTCTTGTTAACCCTTTATTAAAAACTGTATAAATAAATAATTTTAAAAATTATATCCTAATTTGACGAAGAAATTTCATCCCAATATTTATTGAAACAAATTTACATAAATTGAACAACACTCCACTACTTCAACAAAACAAGTCCAACGATTTAACTACAATCAATAACATTCCAGCTCTACTCAAAGAGCTTAACGGAATGAAAAAATTATTTTCCTTTTAAAATAAATGGTACTTTAAATAATCGATGCAAGGACAAAATTTTAGACGTCAAGCTGACGTAATATTGCTTTACATTTAAGCGTTGTACATTAAACGTTTGATTCTGATCACGCATTTTCTAATTTTCTTCTTTACATTATTTATTTAATCTTAGATTACCTTATCATAATCACAAAAACGATATCATAGTTAAATAGTAATCTAATTATCATAAATTAAACCGATTAACTTCAGCGATGACTGTCTGCAGTCTTTACGAAGATAGTTTGATGTTATTTGTACGAAGATTTCATTGATCAGTATTACTAATCGTTTGACCTAATCCAATTCGATTTTTTCTTTCTTTTTAACACAAAATGCCTCATAAATTTAGCATAATAACAAAATTATATGCCTTTAAGCTATTTAATACCACCGGATAAATAAATCATGTAAAAATAATAATTTACAGAATAAATAAGATAACGTTAATAAAAATATTAAGAAATAAATAGAATATTTATAATCTAACGTAGATAGAAAACTGGCTATTAAACAGTATTTAATCTTAGAAATTATTTGTTAACTGAGCTCTCTAACAATAACAGATTCTTCAGTAGTCGGTTCAAAGGATCAAGCGCAAATTTATTCTTAATACAACCCCAGATATACTCAATGTAAATACTTATACACGGTTACACTGGCTGATTCTTCTGGTAATGTTCAAATAAAATATACTGTAGTGGTACTTAATCATAACTTAAAGCAGCATTTATTAAGTACCGGCTTCATGTCACTTGATTTAAGAGTAGCAGGTAGATTTTTGTGGTAATCCTTTTCTTTAAAAATAAATAAAAGATAACGGTAAACTTATAAGTATACAAAACAATTTTTTTCTGTCAGAGACTGGTTTGATGCAACTTTTTATTTTTTTCTGTTCTGCTATAATTTTTTTAACCAATGTATCTACTACATTCTAAAATATAAATTACTGTTTTATGAATTTCACTATTTCTATTTCTCTACAATTTTTACCTTCTATCCTTCTACTATTCCTCTATTGGCAAATTAACCTAAAACAAATCTAAAAATGAAATTAAAAAACAAAAAATTAACCTAGGTTCATCTCTTTATAAGATTTTGACACAAATTTCTTCTCTCTCTCTTATTCATTTCAAGACCTTTTCATTTTAAATTCTATCGATCCATCTAAGTTTCAATTCTTTTGTAACACAGCATTTCTAAAGCTACTTTTTTTCCAACTGTTCATAATTCTCTGTAAAGCTCTGTAAATGAAAAATATTTTTACATTCCATACAAATTACCCTCAAGAATTTCTCTTTAATTTTTAGGTATTTACTTAATATTAGCAACATTATTTATTTTTTGCACGAAAAAATAGGATTTTCAACTTAAAAAAAGACCCATCATTAATATCAGTAATTTATTTACAAAGACTTAATTATTAAGACTTGTTTTATTTTTACAGCATGGTATATCCGTTATGATACGCTAGATTTATCACATTAACTTATGACTTTGAATGTAATCTAATAAAAATAACTTATAATATGGTCATAATAATTTTAATTTTGGAGACTATTATATCAAAATATAATAAAGGGAATTAGCCTATACTGTTATTTTTTATTTATTTATTTATTTTTTTGTTTAACCTCCGGAACCACCTATATCTTCAGAGGATGAGATGAATGACTTGTAGGATGTGTGAAAAATGCCATTCCTGACCGGGATTCGAACCCGGGACCTCCGGATGAAAGGCCGAGACGCTATCACTCGCGCCACGGAGGCCGGAATTTACTGTTATCGGTCATACAATAATCCTTTGGATTTTATTAGTTTTTTAATAGAATATTTCATTTTTTATTTTTTTTTATTATTTTTTTTATCGAGTCTAAAAAAAGAAAACTTTGGTTATAAACATAGTGAATAAAAGGGTTCATGATGGCAACTATTTGGATTTAAATTTGAAGAACAAGTTAATCTATCATAAAATATGGTGACATGGTATATATTCAATTCCTTGTATTTTTTTTTTTTTTTAAGAGATCGTATAATTTATAGGAAAATGATAAAGCGATGCTAGAAACTCGAAGTGGGCGGACTGAAATTTTTCTTGCACATGTTTTTCACTTTTTAAGAAAAAAATTGGCAAAGATAATTTTCCGATATTTGAGAACAATTTAATACTGCTAACCGTTTACTCCTTCTACTTCGTTATAATATTTTTATTTACATGAAATTTCTTCAATTTGTTAGGTGTTCTGATTTAATACATCGTAAATATATAAGTTTAAATACTTAAAACGACAATCATTTTTCAAACATTTGAATCAAAAATTGATTCAACATTTGAATTAATCAAAAATGACTCATTTTTTGAGATTTAATAAAAATTAAAAACCGTATTTTATCCTAACGATGGTTAATTTGTATCAAAATAATAATTTTAAAAAAATATGTAATTCCTAACATTAAAACAGTTAAAATGAAAAAAAAGCACGTGGAACTTTGTTTTTTGATGGATGGGAAATCGTTGCGAAAGGTGAACTGTTGTGAATTTATTTTTGTTTTGGTTTAATGAATTAATTCAAAATAGATGCTCTAAGTTTGTACGTGGGAATATGGAAATGGAAATTTTTATAAAAAATACCATGTCTAACCGAAATTCGAGCCAATACCATAGGAAGAAAGGACTTGATGTTATCAGTCAGCCACGGAAATCAGTACATTTTTATTAAAATGTTTTATTTCTAATAAAATCATTTAAAGAGAGAGAAAAAATGAAACACGTTAAGTTTTAAAAGTTAGTCGAATGAATAAAACTTCCGATTTTCAAGTGTGGAATGAGTTTTTTGATATTTTCTCAAAACTTTACATCGTTTTATTTCCAGTGATATTTTTTTTAACTCCCCAATAAATACACCAATTGTTATTTAAACTGAATACAATTAATTTAATACATAAACTTCCAAACGAGATGGCATTTCTATAACTCAAATTAATCTAAAATACTAATTAAAAAATTAATAAAAAAAGAGAAATCTCAAACGAAAATATTTTTTACAATTTGAACAAACCAATAATAATATCCCTTTTTTTTAATGAATGAGCGGACATCAACAACTATGATCATTAGCTCGGTAAAAATTGGTAGCGTATGAAGAGATGCCATACCTGACCGGAATTCGAACCCGGAACCTCTGCACGAAATGCCGGGACGCTACCTACTTAGCCACAAAGATAGGCATATCTGTCCTTATAACGCTTCATTTGTATTAAAATAATAATTTTTAAAAAAAATGTTTCAATCTGTCAGGCTGAAACAATAAAAATAAGAAACATTTATAGAATTTGTATTTTTATGGTGGGGTGTTAAGGTCATAGTCAAAGAATAAGTGTGAAAAAAAATTTAAATTAAATTTTAATGTAATAAATAAATTTTTTATTTGTGTCTCCAGTAAACAAAACTATTAACACAGATTTTAGTATTTTTATACACAAGGAGCCCAAAAAAAAAAATAATCCTGAATTTGAAAAATATAGAAATCCGGTAAGGGTAATTTTTTTTTACCGATTTTCTTTAATAATTTCCCCTTGATATTTTACAATTCATATTTCCAATAGGTTGATGCCCAATTACACATAAATTTTCTTTATTTTTTTTGTGATGGGATGAAAAATGAATTTTGGAGTGTGAGAAAAATATCAAGTTAACCAGGATTCGAACCCAGAACCTTCCTAGTGAAAGAAAAAGACGTTACAACTCATTCAGGAAAATTTAAAATATACTCATCGTATATGTTAGAGCAACCGGAAAAATAATGGTAAAACAGGAAATACAATTAACAATATTTTGAAAGTAAAAAACATCACTTATGTAACTGAAATTTTATAGATTTGCTTAAATTTATTAATATTTTACATGAATTTTCTTTTTTATCAAAATCTTGTTAATTTTTATTGCAGGGGGAAAGGGGGAAGCGGATAATTGCTATAATTTAAGATAGATTAAATATATTTTGTATATTTTGATTTAAGATAAAGTGTAGAATGTGGAATTAAATTTTTTTAATAGATTAATGCAGAACTATTATTTTTCTTATTTTACTTTAAATCAAACTAAAAAATAAAAGTAAATTCGTAAAGGTTAAAGTAATTGACAACTTCATCGCTTTAGAAGAAAATGTTAGTACATTTAAGGCCTAAAGCATAAGGATTTAAACCTTATGAAACGGTTAAAAAAATACAGCAAGATTTTTTCCAGCACCAATATTTTATTAGTAAATTTTAAAATGGCTTTTATAAAACTGGATAGAATTTTTCTGTTTCATATTGTTAAAATAAATAAATAAATATTATATTATTTTTATCATACAGTTTAGACAAAAGACATATGTCTTTTTCCCTCAAATCAAAAGATTTAAAAATGTTATAAATTAATAGTAAAAAGTTCAGTAGGATTACAACAAAATCGATAAAATTAAATAGTTAAATAATTTTCTTTTTATTAATTAATGTTTACAGCCAGCTGGATTTTAGAAGCGTTACTACTTTCTTTTTTTTTTTTGTTATTAAAATTCCATAAATGAAAAATGAGTTTTGTTTCCAATGAGTCGATTATTGTACCATTTTTTTTTTTTTTTTTTGAATTCACAGGTAGAAAAATTATAAATGTGCTATTTAAGACGATTTAGTTCTTGTACATAATCAGCAGAAACCTGATTCAACCATTGGGTGTCAAAATACAAAGAACTCTCCACTTTTGTCTATATACCCTCACAAGTTATTCCAACCGGTTCCATTCAACATCGTTCAATTGTATCAGTCTCCGAACGTTAAAATCCTCCTTTCATTTTAAAAATACGCTCGTATATATATATATATATATATATATATCCTTGCATCTTCCCTCAGGTTTGCGTTCTGTTCTTTGGCCTCACTCCAGCTTAGGAAATTTATTCTCATTCGTATGGGGTATAAGTTCTAACTACCTAAGTTGCTGCGTTTTAATATTTTATGACAAAGGTTTCACCAATAACATGACCCTAACACAATGGTTCTTCAATATCTTCTTCCTTATCTTCAATAAGACCCTTCTTAAGGCCTCACTTCCGGTTCCTCAATTCTATTTTTGTTGTATTTTAAAAAATATATATGGTTTAAATCAATATGTTCGTTGTCATAAAGTTCTTTATTTCAAAATAAAGGTTTAGTTTAGACAACATTTAATATTATCTCTTTCTGCTAATTTATTATTTATGTTTCTATCTTCTTTACTTACAGAAATTTTTATCAGAGTATCAAAATAAAAATGAATTGAAATCTAAAAAATTATAAAAAAGTGTAGATTGAAATATACGTATTCAATCAAACAATGTAACTATTAAAACTAAAGATTCAACTTACTGTTAATTCTAATTAAACTGTAAAATTACAAAAAATTAAAGAAAATTAGTAAAATGATAATTTTTCATTAACAGAGGATACGTGGTACAACTTCTACCAATTAGTCCTACAACTTGTTATTTTTTTAATTCATTAACTAGTTTATTATAATTTATTGTTCAGATGTCGGGATGAGCAATGCAGTCATGTCCAACTTCTGGAAGGTAATGGGAATAATAAAATTTTTAACTTATAACTAGTTACACAAACACTTTTAAAACTTACTGACATACATGAAAAATGTATGCGAATCTTATCTCTGGTCAAAAATAAGTCTAGTTTGTAATATCTAATGAAATTAATGTTTCTTTTAAAATATAGAATTAAAGTCATGTACAATAAATTAAACAATCAGATCCTAAAATTCAAACACTTAAATTTATTTTCGTTCCATTTAATCATTTATTTCAATTTTTAATCAATGTCCTCAACATCTTTAAGATAATTGTTTCAGTTATTTGATCTATGGTTTGTTTTATTTAACCGCAGATATATTTACGACACTTCAAAAACAAATTGGTTAAACGTTAGCTTTTATTTCATAAACGCCATTTTCTTTTTTTCTGTTTAGCCTCGGGAACTACCGTAAGGTATTATTTCAGAGGATGAATGAGGATGATATATATGAATGTGAATGAAGTGTAGGTCTTGCACAATCTCAAGTCGACTTCTAGTCAGAAGTGTGGTTAATTGAAACCCAACCACCAAAGAACAACGGTATCCAGATCTAGTATTCAAATCCGTGTAAAAATACCTAATGTAGTATTAAAACTACCTTTACTAGGATTTGAACCTTAGAACTCTCAAATTCGAAATCAGCTGAATTTCAATGTCGCGTTAACAACTAGACCAACCCAATGGCCTACTTCAAACGCTAACGTAGTCTTAACAAATCTGTTTTTTTTCTTCTCATTTTTCTTGCTAAACTCTGAAAATTGATAATTCCCTTTCCATTCTAGTTACTTTACCACTTGCAAATATATATTTCAATTAAAAAATACAAATTTCAGTCCATTTAGACTAAAAAATGTATTTCTCTTACCGAAATGAATTCAGTAGCATGCACATAAGACTTCTGTAGTCCCTAAATGTTTCCAGCTCGGTTCCACAATCACTGATTTTATGAAGAATATTCCCGATTCTTGAAGGAATGAACTATATCAATAAGTTTTGGATTTTATTATCATTCAGGTCAAAGATAGTGGCCGGCATCCGTAACGCGAGTGGTAGCGTCTCAGCCTTTCATCCGGAGATCCCGGGTTCAAATCCCGGTCAGGCATAGCATTTTTCACACACACTACAATTCATTCATCTCATCCTCTGAAGATATACCTTAACGGTGGTTCCGGAGATTAAACAAAAAGAAAGGTCAAAGGCAGACAACTTACTGATATCGAAAAGAGCGAAAACATCCTTTTGAACAGTAGTAGATTAATTGACCAACGTCATTGCATCAACTCGAAGTATTTTATTAATCTTGAAAGCATCTTTTGTTCAGTTATAGAAAGCTGATGATTATGTTTCTTGTAATCATCCTCCGACATATTTATGTTATTATGCTTCGTTTATTAGAAAAAAACAGGGTTTTTTTTAATGATGAAAACAATTTACAGAAACGTTTTTATTACTTGAAACAAGATGACCTTCTCTAAGTAAATCTAGGATGAAGTAAATCATCATCTTATGTTTTATATATATAATTTAAGAATTTAGATAGTGAAAAAGTTGACTTGCTTTAGATGTCTAGTACTTTTATAAATGGAAACCGACTGCACACTAAAAAAAAAAAATCCAGCAAAGTATAGATGTGGATGATATTTAAAGAATTATGAAAATTAGTATTAATCGTTTACATTTTTATCAGCGATTAACAAAACTATCTAAGTTTTTACACATTTTTTTAGGTAGGTTGTTCATTTTTATTATTTTTTGCTTGTTTTTCTACAGTTTGTTTGAAACTGAATCTTTCTTAAAATAATAAAATATATTATTAAAATCCCTTATAAAGGTAAATACAAAATAATCTTGATTTATCTGAACAATTTTAAACATTATAAAAAATTCTTACGGGAGGTATTTATTTTAATTAATTTGTCAACATCATTTAATACTGATTAAAATAAAATTAAACGATAAAAAAGTATTTTCATCATTATTATGTTAAAGCAAGTTTAAAAATAACAAGTAAATAAATATTACGATACGTTTTTTCCACTTTTGTAACAGGATGGAACGAAGCTGAACGTAACCATACAGAAATACAAACTAAGAGGGTAACCAACAAACACTTCCGCTGGTATCTAAACCCAGCGGAAGTGACTCGTCCTGAGATCACCAAGCACCGTGTAACTTAATTCCATCATCGTCAGTCTTACGCTTTACTTTACTAAGTTACAACGAGGTAGGATAGCGTTGTGTAGCAAAGAAGGTAGGTTACACGTGGCCTTCATAAATTTAACCTCGGTCAAATAAAAGGAATGATTAACATTTCAGTAAATAAATTCAATGCAAGTAACAATTTTATTAGTACGCAACTTAACTATACAACGTAAAAATTCTGTCAAAGAACCGAGTTAAATTAAAATTCCAACAAATAAAAACTGTTAAAAATAAATGAGGTAAACAAAATATTTTTTCACCAAAATGAATACATTCTAAACAAAAGTAAACAATTTTCAATCATCCAAGTACATAGTAATTTATAGACTATGCTTCATTCTAGATGAACAAAAATGTAACTTTCCAAGGACATAAGAAGCCTCGTCAAATCTATTATTATGGCTAATAACGTAGTATTGTTTATAACTTACTTCTCTACTAGTATAGATTTCTCAAAAAAAAAAAATACTCTAATAGAACTAAAATTTAAAAAATACATGTTCTTATTAAATTAAAAAAAAGGGAGGCATTTGTTTGACCCCAACTTTCCCTTATACCTTTTCCCACATTCTTATAATTTTTTTTTTTCATTTATAATTCCTTATTTAAATTTGATAGTAGATTTTTATTAATGATAAATTAACAACTTATGTTAACCCCACTTCTTCATATTTTAATACTTTAAAACTTTAGACGTGTGACAGTTTCTTAAAAATCATTTATTGCTCCTTACTGTAAAAAGAAAGACACAACAATATAACTGGTTTTGGAATTATGATTATCAAATAATCTCAGATTTTCACTCTGTTTTATTTTAACTTCCACTTTTTAAAGGCGAAATCCTTAAATAGTTGTAAACAAACTAAATCTTTTGAACAATTAATAAGCTTGATTTTAAAGGGTTACGATTTTTTAATTATAGGATCTTAACATTTTTTTATTACGTAATGAAAAATTTCGGTTTTCTTCTAAGATTATTACCTATTTAGGACCTATTTAGGCAAAGTGTCTGCCAAATTGCAACTCTCTAGTACGACGTAACGACTTCCTATTTCGGCACGAAGACAAAAAAGGTCAACGCACATCTTTTACTAGTCTCCTTTTTTGTATCGTGCAGATATTTATTTTGAAATTGAATTACATCTACCGTACATAATACTCCAGCAGAAGAAACACTTCGGGTAACCTGTTTATTAAACAGGTTTACTACTTTACATATATCCTTTTCCGTAGAGGAATATATTTATGTAGTAAATCACAGCTGTTCATTCATCTAAATATTTTAAAGTGAACGTTAAACAAAATAAATTTAAAAAAATTAAAACAATAGAATTTGATAAAAATCTATTAAATCAAGTAAATCTTAACTTCCATTAAAATTTTTTGTACCTGCAAAAATAAACACAAATAATGAAAACCTACAAATATAGACATATAAAAAAAATATTAATTTATAATTTTCACAATGCATATAAAAAAAGATTTAAGTAATAAACCTTTTGATCTGCCTTAACTTCAATAATATCGAAAGTTATTTTAATTCAGATGATTAGTACATTTTTTTTTTAATTAGTAGAAACTAAAAAATGTATGATGATTTTTGATCTAACATTAGAGATCAAAAACATAACAGATTTAATAAAGTTTATTATTTCATAGAAAAAAGAAGCATTTGGAAAAATATAGTTAAAACAAGATGCAGATTTACAGGCCAGATAATAAGGCATCCTAGAATAGTTACCTTGTTATTGGAGGGACAGATAGATGGGAAAAATTGCGCAGGTAAGCAGCAGTTGGAATATGTAAAACAAATTATTAGGGATGTAGGATATAGGAGGTATACCAAAATTAAACGATTGGCACTAGATAGGGAATCTTGGAGAGCTGCATCAAATCAGTCAAATGATTGAAAATAAAAAAAAAGTCATAGAACCTAATGACTACAAACGTCATAAGTGTCACTAAACCGAAACAATACCTATTTGCAAGCAAGAAATAACTATCTACGAAATTTATTTTATAAACGTCTTTAACAGTTAAGCGGTTACAATGAATAGGTGTGAGATTAAAAAATAAAAAAAAATAAAAAATAAAAACTATCATAAAATCTGAAATAGAAAAATGATTAAAAAAAAAAAATGGCATTCAACAGTGAAATAATATAATTTAGAGGATGGTTAATGTAGAAGATTATTATAAAAGCTCTTCCAGAATCTATTAACCTATTTTCAGTTACTTTTTTACAATAAATATTTTTATTTTATTTAAATCATTCTATTTTATTATGTAAAACCTATGTTTCACGGCAGAAAAGGATACAATTAATACTATATCGAATTTATTTACAAATAATTTAACCACCATATAAGCTTACACTACTTTTGCGAGGAATACATGAAATTTAATACCGTGTTGAAAATGCCACGCCTGATAGTGATTTGTACTCAAAATAGAAGTGATTCTAGATAAAACGTAAAAATGCTACCATTGAGATCGGTAATGCTTTACTCAATACATCCTGCTCTTTCTTATGGCTTTGTCAAGTTAAACTATTTGAAATATGAGAAAAAATTAATAGCTTTCTTTAAGAGTAATGATGTATATTACACAAATAGTTCCTATGGAAAAACAGATTGCAGTGTCGAATATGTATGAATTTCAGTAGGCTTTTCAGTCCGTTAATTTACGGTAATACACTCTATACCTTAGGAACCTTAGTCGAGAGTTCCTAAGGTTCAAATTCTAGTAAAGGTAGTTACTTTTATACGGATTTGAATACTAGATCGTGGATACCGGTGTTATTTGGTGGTTGGGTTTCA
>JAAAKQ030203195.1:0-11800 GCA_010016005.3 Zanna intricata | reverse complement strand
GGACCAGAGTGGTTAAACTCAACCAATATTAGAATTTGCGAAGAATGATTTGTCCATGAATTCGGAAGACGTTCTGTCTGAACAGCGAAAAATCGTCGTGCTACACAATAATCATGCATCTGAATGGGACATAATCAACAAATATTCAAAATTGCAGAAATCTTACTGCAGAACCTTACGGTAGTTCCGAAGGCTTAACAGAAGAAGAAAGAAATATTATTTATTTAAGTAAAAGTGAATAAGATATTTAAAAAAAATGAAATTACCATCTTTAGTTCATTTATAAACTGGTGCGCGAAAAAAAGGTAGAAAAGCGTATAAAATACTCCGATAGTGATCCTAACTTCACGTTTCCCGAAAATAAAGCACGATTGTGTAATCATGATAGTCATCTAAATCTAATAAAGTGATGTATTCAGATATATCAATAGATCAGAATCAAATTTAAGCAGCAGAAAATTAATTAAAATAAAATGTTACTTAAGTATATTTCTGCCAGTGATTCTAAAAGAAAATGATAAAAAAAGATGTTACAAAACCTAAGACAGTCTCATTAATTTTTTTTTTAAAAACTAAAAAGATTGGAATGATAACAGTTTGTAAGGAGTCGTTTGTTTTGTTTATACCAGCTTCTACAAAAAGAGTTTGTAAAGTTTTCAATTTAGGTCATGTTCTAAATAATGAAAACCATTGTGGAAATAGTTTTAAAAATTTGAACTTGAAAAAAAAAGTAAAAATGTTTTTGACCAATTTTTCTGCTTGTGAGTCTCATTATAATAGTATTAAAGGTAAACGATCTAATTAAATTTTTCAAAATGATATTAAATGTATAACACCAATTTTTTAATAAATTATTTACCACTGAATTTAATATTGCATTTAATAATCCAGCATCTGAGACATGCTGTTTTCGTGTCTGTTAAAAAAATGAACTTATGTTAAAATTAGAAGTTCAAAGAGGTTTGAAACCACTTAGAATCTAACAAAAACCAAATTAAGAATTCATAAATTGCCTGCCAGTGCTTTTTTTACAAGTTGAAAGAACCAAAAAATAATGAAAGCTCCCCTTCTTTTCTTTTTATCTAGGTGAAGTTCATCCTTTGCATAAAACAAACATCCAAGAAGATAAAAGCCCTCCTTTTTATTTTATTATTACATTTAATTATAGTAATTATTATTATTGTTGTAAAGTACTAAAAAGGGAAATGCTCGAAAATGTTAATCAATATCCTCAGATGTTTAATTTGGTGATGGAGTTACAATACAGTAATTAGTTGATATATATGATAATTGCTACAAGCACCTGTTTATCATTTAATTCTATGAAATCAATATGTTCAAGAATGTCTTAGCTGCAGCCTTTGTCTTTTAGAAAATAATTTTAGTTCTACGTTAGATCTTATTCAGTGTATACGCTTTTGTTATATTAGATTAATTCTATATTAGATCTCATTCATATAATTTGTAAATGTTAATGTCTTATTTTATATAACATTAGCAACTTTGCGGCCCACACACAACACACACACACACACCCACACATACGTACACGCACACGCACACATAAAAGTTAATTTTTATTAATTTATCATGAACCTATGGTCAATTCCATCTTCAACTCTGCAAGAAATGAATTTAAAACACATCTTTATTTCATGATTTTTTCAGTATTTTTCATGATTTATTTAGTATTTATTATACATTGAACAATCAATGTTCATGCAAAACTACGCTTTTTCAAGACAGAAATTTGCTTCTAAATTAGTGATTATTCTCTTTTTTATAAAAAAAGATTATTTAGAAGCAAGTATATTGTTATGGTTCTTACTACATGGACTCACTCTATGGACAATTCCATCTTCAACTCTATGCAAAATATGAAATCAAAACACATTCTGTTAGGCTTAAACTTTCATTCTATAATTTTCTTACTACATGAAGTTTCTATTTTATTTCTATATAAGACATTTTTTCTACATACAACTCTATGCATAAATATATTTATGGGAACTAATGTTTTCTGCAAACTGTCTAGGTAATATATCTCAATGAAAGAGGTGTGATGAACAATATGTGTCATAACTTACTTCAAAATACATATGCTAAATATTCACATTGTAATATTTTATATTCACATATTACATTGCTAAATGAAAATATAGAATATATAACAGAATTCTAAAGGCATATTATATACAAAAAATTTATATGTCCAAGCAGCCCAATTATTTCCAAATAAGAGTCTAACTTACTCTGAAATCTCTTTCTCAAATATAGTCAAAGTCCTGTGTGTTTTTAATTGGATAGCAATCTGGATTACTTGGTTTCCATTTTTTCTACACAGACCCTATTTTAATACGAGAAATATTGTTGTTATCCTACAATGAATTCTACAGGATGAATTCACTAATATACAAAATGCTATTAAGAATACTAATTATAATAAATTGTAATACATTTTGCATATCACATCTTTTCGTTGAAATCTAATACATAAATAGTTTGCAATAATATTAACGCAACATAAATATGTTTAAGCATAGAATTATATGAAGAAAAAAATGTCGGATTTTGAAATATGAAAGAAAATTCATGTAGAAGAAAAATGAAAGTTTAAGCTTGACAGAATTTGTCTTGATTTCATTTTTTGTATAGAGTTGAAGATGGAGTGGTCCATAGAGTTCCATGTAATGTGGAACATTAAGTCATACCTGCTTCTAAATAATTTTTTTGTTGTAAAAGATAAATAATCTGTTTTTGTGTGTAAAAGTTTGATGAAAATTGTTTGAGTTGTTATGTACCTAGATCAGGTTCAGTTAATCTAGGTCCACTTCTGAAGTCTTGAGTATTTTTTAGAGTAGTTACTGTGAGATATTAAAGCGCTCCAATAAAAAAACAAGAATGCTAGTAAAAATAGTTTTGCATATAAGATTTACATTTTTATTCAGGATTTTTAAATAATTTGTATATACAAAATCATTCTTATTTATTTACCAGATGGCAAATTTTTTAAAATAAAGTAAGTATATGTCAGGTTTCTTTAAAATTTATGCAGTTGTTATTTATTTTTAGTGTGTGGAGAGACTTATATATCACAAGGGGTAACAGCAAATAAAACATATCATCCATGGAATGCTGGCATCTATAGAGCCTTAAAAAACGGAAAAATTGTACATATCTGTGGAGGAACATTGATAACAGAATTTTGTGTTTTGACAGGTAAAGTGATTATGTTATATCTTATTATAGAAAAGGATAAGATTTTTATAAAATGATGCTTGAGTTCTTTGGAGCAAATTTTAACAATTTTTATCTTGGTTAAGCTCATCAAACACGCGCTGTATAATTTGTATTTTTCTTTGTTTTTCTTAATTAATGCTTCTACAAATATAATTAAGGTTTCTGTATAGTCAAGAATAGAATAGAATGTTTACATAACTGGTTCTGCATTCCTTGTTTTCTTGAACTGAATGTAGGTAACTTCTGTTTTAATGTGTAGTGATGTGATGCATTATTACAGAATTTTTGGGTAGATTTTTTATTAATTTTTCTTCAACCCAATCTAAGTATTCATAGATTTTTAATCATGGATTTGTAGTCATCACTTATTTACTTGTTATGGCTACAAAGCTTTGGAATATATCCCATCTCTCCTCTAATATGTACAAGGTCTGTTCAGAAAATAACCGAATATTTTTAATTATGCGCAAACAGAGATATTTAGTGACATGCGACTGGCAGCATAACTTCCTTTGTAACCACACGTTCTTGGAGTGTTTTTATCTTGTTTAATTTTCTTGTTATTGCTATTTGATTGCAACATTTTTAAGTGCTAGTAGCAATTTTTATAACATGCTATTTTCAAGAGGATGGTACAACGTAAAATTTTGCGTTAAACTGGGGAAATCTTTCACAGAACATTTCAACATTTGAAAAAAGCTTATGGAGATGATGCTCTGGGTAGTACGCTACATTATGAATGGTTTTCACGATTTAATAGCAGTCGTTAGTCAATCGAAGAAGACCATCCGGCCGGGAAGTCCTTTGACTTCAACCGATGGCATCTGCGTTCAGAAAATCATTTGCTGGTGCAAATTGCTGATCAATTATATCAGAGAACTTGCTCTCAATCAATTATATCAGAGAACTCTATATTGGATCTGGCCGTGACATATTGACATAAAAATTTAAACACGTTGTGGCAGCAAAGTTTGTTCTTCGTATGGATGACCAAACAGCAGAAAGAACATCGAGTGGACTTTTGTTGGTAACTTCTTGAAAAAGCCAATGACGATGAAACATTCATGCAAAGGATCATAACGGATGACAAAAGCCAGGTTAACACAATGACATCGAGACAAAAATTCAATCATTAAAAAATCGCACAGTATAAAAGTTAATACTAACACTTAAACATGTTGCAGTTGAATAACAATAATACAATGCTACCTACCATTTGCACAACACTAAATATCTCCATTGGTACATAATTATTTTCTGAACAGACCTTGTATTACAATTAAAGTACAGTCTTCAGAAGATTTTTAATTTGTCCCCTGAAGCATCACCTCATGATTTAGTTAGGTATTACTCGACTAAATATGTGTTTCATCGAGGAAAGTGATCTGCCTGTTATTGGTTCTGAATTGTATGATTATATTCCATTATATATTTATTTAAATCTTACACCAATTCATATTTAGTTTAAGATAATTATTTATTTTGCATGTGATACTTGCTGTCAATGGATGTCTACTGTTCTTTAGGTCATTTGAAGAAAGAGTGATTCATTAGCTATAACTAACTTTTTCACTTAACAGGCATTGTTCCCAGAATATGAGTTATTACTTGTTTGTGTTTCTTTATTATTTCTTAAAATAATACATCTGTCTTGATTTGCACCAATTGTAATTTTCAAATACTGGGTAATAAATTTTCATAACAGTTAATTTTACTAATATATTATTTTTGAAGGAATATAAATAGTAAAGTGTTTACTAGTTTAAACACTTTCTCAGTATAACATATTGTAATATGTTATACTGAAAATGAGATTTGTACGCTTGGCCATCTATTACGGATTACAAACTGGTGCAACACATTTTCTAGGGAATGATGGAAGAAAATTGTGCAAAAAAAATTGAGATGGCAATTTTTGACCAAAATATACTGCCCTTAATCTTTGGTTTAAGAAGAAGATGGCTTCTATGTATTGAACTAAACATTAGTAAGGGTATACATACATATACAAGGTGTGATAAAAAAATTTGGTGAATTATGTTATAAAAAACAAACTAAAAAAGTTACCTTAAATATGAATTAATCTCCTTCAAATACTGTCCTTGGCTAGCAATACACTTATCCCAACGTTGAATCCACAACTGGAAGCATTTCTGGAAGGCTTCTTTTGGAATGGCTTTCAACTGCTCTGTCATGGCCTTCTCAATGTCAGGAATGGTGTCAAAACGTTTCCCTTTTAGCACATATTTTATTTTCTGGAAGAGCCAGAAGTCGCATGGTGCTAAATCTGGTGAGTAAGTCAGATGTGGACAGACAGGAAGACTTTTAGCGGCCAAAAACTTGCGAATCAAAAGTGACTTGTGGCACGGCGCGTTGTCATGATGAAGAAGAAAGCCGTTGGCCCATTTTTTAGATCTCTTTCTTCGCACAAATTGCTTTGCACGGACCGATAGGAGATGTTAAGTTCTTCAGTAAGCTCTGGAATAGTCATTCATCAGTTTGAACGAACAAGTTTGGTCACTTTTTGCACATTTTCATCTGCTTTTGAGCTTGAAGGACGTCCCAACTGTTCTTCGTCCTTAACCGACTCATTTCCACTTATAAATCGCTCATGCACTTGTAAACAGTCTTCAAAGTTACCACATTATCACCATATACTGATTTTAACAATTATTAAGCTTCTCTGGCATTTTTTTCAACTTGAAACAAAACTTAATGTTAATGCGTTGTTCAAAATCCATGTTTCATGACAGACACTGCAAACACGACCTCACTGTAGCAGCTATAGAAGCAGACTGACAAGGTGGAACGTGTTCAAACTTGTCATTGCCTGTCTCAACACATCAGGGTATGAGACATACTAGTTGAAATAAATGCAGTGTAAGTAATTGCTGCTATTAAAATTCATTCATCGTATTTTTTTATCACACCTTGTATAGTATTATGTGTGTATAAACAAAGTCAGATCCTTGAACAAATAAATAAATTAAATAGATAATTTCAGACATACACTGAACTGCATTATCTTGCTTAGGTATAATATGTGATGAATTTGCAAAAATTGATCGAACAAATTTTGTAAAGAAATGGAAAACATTTACTTAAGTATTATTTAATTCCTTTTAAAAATCTTTTTCAGTATTGAGATATAAAAGTAATTAATTCATTTGTTTACATTAGATTCTTGATTTAGTCAATGCTCTCTGTAAGACAACATTCTACTTTCAATTAATCTTTTAATTAAAAAAAAAATTTGCTTTATGAATTATTATCTGCTTATAAATTTTAATTAGTTGTTAACCACTATTATTATGATTACTATATCTCCAAATTAATTATTGCTGGTTGGAATTATATTTAAGTTTGCATACTTTTGGTAAGAATTACGCTTTTAGTAAGTAGTGTTAATTTAATGTATATTTTTATGAAGAAAAAAAATGTAATATGTAGATTCCTGGATACACATACCAATACTGATTAGCTATCTGTAAATCTTCATGAAGTAGAACTTTCAATTCATTCTGAACGTCATCCAGGTATGGTAGCTAGAGTAGATTATTTTTCAGTTTGGTGGCTAAAAATGAATGTAGAAGAAAAACAAGAGTATCTACTTTGTTTTATTCTCAACCAATCATGCAGAAAGATTAAACAAAAGTTACATTACACTTTTCATATGCTACATATTTCCATTCTCATGCAGCAAAATGACCAAAGCAGTTAATGCTCATCTCAAAAGAAAAAAAAATGCAATTAACAGTATCGTTTCAGAAATGCTAGCCATCACACTCCACTAACGGAATATTTACTGTAAATGTTCTATAAATGATGTGAAGAAGTGAAATTGGAAAAATCTATATACAAACTTACAAACAGATTTAAAAGTCAAGGAAAACTTAATACTCTCAAGATTTCAGATTGAGTTTTAAAGAAGAAAATTAAAAACAAGTACTAAACAAATTTTTATGAAACTCTATGTACAATATAGCAAGAAATGGCCAAATGTGACAAAAGATTAGATTAAAAAATCATACTAAAATAAATAATATTTTTATAAAAATACTATTTCTATAAAAATACATAATAAGATATGTTTTCACAATTGTTTTTATAGCTGCTCATTGTGTTACTAATGTAACAGAAGGAAGACTAATAGATGCCAACAAATTTAAAATCACTTTTGCAAAACACTATATAAAATACAATGATTCAAGAGATACTGGTGCAGTGTACAGAGATGTATGTATAACTTAAGAATAAAATTATTAATACGTAAAATATTACAAACTAGTTTTTCTTAAAATAAGGTAATATGAACCTTAATAAACCAATATCCCTAACACTGAATAAAATTTAAGGGAGGCATTAACCATATAATTTTATAAATAAAAATCATACAAAAAGATTTTTAGTAAATTTGGGAATCAAAAAGGCTGTTAGATATTTCCTGCATTACTATTTTATAATTAAGTTTCTGTATCACTGTCTATAAGTAAGTTTCCAAACTATATAGATTATTATAATTATTACCTGTATTAGTATAATTCCTGTTCATTATATACATTAAATAAAATTGTGGTTTCTAATAAAACAATCTGATGACAGTTTCCTGGCAATGTTTAGTTTAATTTAACCTTTTTATTAGAGTTATTTGAAAGAAAGGTCTTTTATAATGTTTCATAAGAAATATTTATTTATTAATTAACTATTTTTTATTTATACCTTTTTCACATACCTACTGATGATTATTTAGAAATGAAATAGGATCTATCTTTGAATTTTAAGTAAAAGTTTTGTAAATGTATTTTAAGCATAATCTTATTTTTCAATCTCTTGCAATAACTAATTAACACAGGTCTTTAACATTGTTTGTAAAATTATTTTAATCATTTTAATAGACTATAAACTTTTAATTTTAAAACTACTTTTAATATAGTTTTAAGCAAAAATGCCTTCCAATGTCCTGAAAAATTTTAGGTGAGAAAGTCTTTATAATATATGAATGTGAAAAAATGAATTCCATTACTGAACTTTTGTTCAGCAGTGGAGTTTATGACTTTAACTAGAACTATAAAGTAGTCAAACAAGTATATTTATCATAAAGGAGATGTAGGTTCAACAATTACCATTTCAATGGTAACAATCAAGTATGTGTAAAATTCAGCAGGAAACACAGAATAAAAAAAATTGAAATTCCTGTTATCATGCACAACAATATTTAAGCTGTATACAAAGAGTTTGAGAATAACATACTTTCCAACAACTGAAACTCCCTCTGATCATAAAAAAGTTGCTCATGGCTTCTTGTAGTACAAATAATCTCAATTAAGTATCCATGTTAAAAATAACTTTATAAACAAGATAAGACAACAGAAAACAGATGCTTGCTTTAATAAAAAAAAAAAAAAATTATTTCCATATGGCTAGAATGCGTCTGTAATAACAATCGTAAACAAAATTGTTACAACAGTTGTAACAAAATCAGTATAGCAGGCCTGAGTAACGGATTCCTACCAATTATTATGAAAGTAATAGAAAATATAATAATTAGAGGAATCCAGAAAAGGGCAAAAAGGAATCAACCCTTTTATTGTATCTATCAGGTCAGTTTAACAGTCGTCTTTTGTTACGCTGCTCACTGACACACCTTAACGCACAATGAACAGATGGTTATACCGTGAGAAGACCAGGTTTGAAATGCAATGGGAACGAAAGCCTCGATCGATCCCTCCTTATGCTTTGAGTCTGGGTCCGGTAGGTAAAGGGGATAGAAGTATAAAATACCCCTGGGAACACCATCTCAGTTCAGTTGTGAGCAGTCTTATGAACCAGTCAAGCAAGATGTTATGATATCAGTTCAGCCAGGAGAGTCTGTGGTGTGAATCTGCGAGACGTCATTCAATGACAGCATTCTGCAGGAGGACCGATGAAGGAGTGCATTTCCAGTGTGAATTAATTTTGATGCGATTAAGGTGCCGCCAAGAGTAATTCCAATAAATAAGAAATACTATCAGTGAGTTATTATAAAGCTATAAATGGAAGGGACTATGTTCGAAATTTCATTCATAAACTGTTAAGAGTAGTTTTATTGTGCAAAACAAAGGTATTTGCCAGTGAAAAAACATTACTTGTCTTATGTAGTGTATTGTTATTTGTTAATATAAGACTAGTAGTAAAAAAGGTTAAAAATAGTGGTTGTGGGTTGTGCTGTATCTTTTTTTAATGAGTCTGTAGTTGGGTTCACTATTCATCTACCTGTAATAAATGCTGACGAGTAATTTAAATTCCTGTAATAAATGCTGACAAGTAATTTAAATTCTGTTTTATATAATCTTTGTTTATTATCATTGTCGACATTTATTATTACTATTTGATGAGTGATATTATGATTGTTTACTGTTTTGATTATGTTATATTATGCCATGTATTAATTGTTTGAATATTTGGTTATTATTGACATTTAATATTATTATCGTTTACTACTATTATTACTATTATCCTGATTATTAATGTGGTTGTAATTACTCTTCTTAATATTTGTTTTTTTATTGTTTTATTATTGTCATTATTATTATTATCATCATCATTATTAATTTGATATCAGTCTTAATTATTTCCATATGGCTAATTTGTCATTAATCTGATTTGTCTTGTTGTAATTATGTTGTTAAACCAATAACCTATAATTATATAAACATTCTAAATTGTCAATCTCTCAATATCCTGATCAAGCAACAAAATATGGAATAAAATAGTTACTATAAAGTTTTGCCTAAAATTAAACTATCAAAGTAATTATCATTTTTCAGTTGCATGCATATAAACTTATGTTTGTATGTAGGGTAAAATTCACCAAAATGTAGAAAATAATCTTTCTTTAGTTTGAGTAGGTATTGTGTAGTGATGTCTTGCTGAAGATGGTAAGACTTCAAGAAACCTTTGAAACAAAACATCTAATTTCATAAAATATAGAATATGTTCCAAACTTGGAAGTAAGATATATTTTCTCTAACTGCAATCATTTCAATCTTCTGCAATCATCGTTTTCTCAAGTCCATTTTTATTAACCGACTCAAAATATTCTGTTACTCAATAGTCAAACAGAGTTGAGAGAAGCTCTGGAGTCCTCATTTAAGAAGAAGTCATTTTAACTTTTCCATAACAGCTGTTGAATTAATCTATTTTTGAAACAAGAAGCCTTGTTGACAGGAAATAGACGTCTGCTCTGGGTCACCTGTGTTTGATGGGTTGTGCAAGAACAGGATATTCACCACTTATCTTACCAATTTCCTAAAATATTATCCAGTTAATAGTCGTAATTTTGTAAATTAAACATATGGTTTTCTTTGTCAAATACCTGTTTTTTATTGTTGTTGATTAATGTTTGTCATTTTTCATATAAATTTTCAGTACCATATAAAAAAATAAATTGTATGCTATGATGAAAATAAAACAAATTTTTTTTCAAACTTCATACCTACCCTAAATCCTATGCAATTGGTTATGAGAAAACTTTCATGTTTAGATCTGTGCATTTCAGAATACTACAAAGTATGAAGTAATATTGACTGCTGCAGTTGTAAGCTACAAAAATCAACAGAATGAAATTATATTGCATCTAACATTAATTAACTTTGGTGTCCCACTGGAGCTAGTTTATTAAAGTTAGTTTCAGCAGTTTTCATTCTTATTTCAAATACCTCAAATTAAAAAAATGCTGCACTTTGGTTCATATAGGCTTTGTAGAATCATTAGGTTGTATGGACTGTGATTTATTTATTATTATTTAAAAAGATGTAAGTGTAATGAAAAATTTTATGAATCACTAAATGTTTAGTATTAACATAAGAATAGAAATTATATATTAACATAAAAAACAAAACCAAGTAAACTTATATAATTTTTTTTTTAATATTTAAATAGGTCTTACGTATATACGTACCATTAGAATATCAAGGAAAAATTATAAACTATTTATCTGATGTAGCTATCTTGGAATTAACATCTTCTGTTCCATTAGGTGAATCTATAATGCCAGCATATGTTGACAAAAATAATGAGAACATAATTATATCATCTATGTTAGGAACGGTAAGTACTTCTGACTTTTAAAAACAAAAAAAAAAACTTAAGACTATACGTTATTAATATATGATTGTTAATAAAAATTCAATTTCCTGTTGAAACAAGCTTTATTTGAATAGTATTTTGACTTGCTAATGATTAATTTTTTTAAATTGCTCTATGCAGGTATAATTACAGAAAATGTTTAACATATCCAGAAAATAGGTGCCATACTGAACTTTACCAATGTACAATGTGTGTTTACAATGTGTAGTGCTGAACCACCACACTAGACAAGGAGTTAGTAAAGCAACTGACAGAATTCTCTATCGCACTTAACAATTTTTGGTAGACATTTATAATATTTTGTGGAACATACTGGGAGAAATTCTTTTAAATACTATCATTTTAATTTTCCACAAATCTGTTCTTTATTTCTATGATTGTTAATAGTCAAAACATTTTAAACACTATTCATTGATATTTTTAACAGGTTAAC
>JAAAKQ030203184.1:0-11800 GCA_010016005.3 Zanna intricata | reverse complement strand
GAATGGCAACAGTCTGTAACAACTTGGATGTCATTCCTGTACGAGTGGCTGATATAAAGAATCGTCTAACAAACATAATTAGAACCTATTGGAATAATAAATGGAGAGGATTGGGTACTAAATTAAATGCCGTTAAAACCTCTCCATACAAATGGAAGAGCGACACGATACTGAATCGCCGTGAACAATTGGAGGTGACTAGACTTGAATCGGTCACACGCTTATAATGAATTCATGTTTGCTAACCGGCGAAGATAGACCAATGAGTGGTGTTTGTAGCAAACCACTTACAGTCATGCATCTAATGGAAGAGTGTACCATATATGAAAACCTCAGAAAGAGGTTCGGTCTAGTAAGTAAAATTCATGCTGATTTGGAAAATGGAAATGAGGGAAAAATAGTTGCTTATCTGCACGCCAGTGGACTATTAACTAGCGGGTAGTTCATACAGAGCTGTAAAAACAGATAATGAAGTCGAATTTATAGATATTGAAATTTAATAATTGATATTGTCATATATTTCATGTTGTTAATATATTTTTCTTTTAAGTATCAGAGCCCTTTACACACTATATGTTTTATTGTTTTCAGTGCTTATGTTTGTAACGTTTTGTGTTGGTCTTAGTGTTTTTTAAAGAAATGTTAGGGCCCTTTTCACCCTAACATATGATGAGCCTTACGGTGATTAATAATTAAATTTAAAAGAATGTGATGTGGGCTAATGACAATAGCGGTCGATACCCGTATAATTTCATAAAAAAACAAAAAACCATCAATAATCTTTCGAGTGAAATTTCTTTTGGTAACATCACTTCTTGTAACGACTAACCCCCTTTTCCGAGGAACAGTGGAATATATACATCGCTTAATGCTGTTTTAGTGTTTTATTCTCTTAAAAGGAATATGTGAGATTTATTATAGAATATCTAATTTAATTTTCTTTTCCAATAAAACATTCCCTAATTTCTCGAGTGTTAAATTTATCATTGTTTATTTTAAAGGAATATAAAGTATAAACTGCGAACTTGATAACCCATTCCCTGAAAACGGTAATTTTTGTTTGAGGCAGTCAAAATCAAAAGATACATCTATACAAATACATTGTTTCATATGTTAAATTCAGTTCATATATTAAATTCAATTTTTACCATATTTTGTGTACGGCGGTTGTATATACAAATTTAATCATAGAATTGTAAATGGATTTGGATTATATAGTAGAAGAATGCTGATGTTAATTATCATTTTTCTGTTTGGCCAAATGAATTTGTTGCTGGATGGTTCTCAGTCTGTGTGCTTGAAAATGTAAAATTTTGTGTTTTGGTATTTTTCAGGGTTAACAGCAATCAGGGACAGTTGGTATTTTTATCGGTCCAAATTTGATGTCTTCCTATTGGTGTTTAATTCACACCTTATGATTGGTTAAAAACAGGGATTACGACTGGTTGGAGATTACTGCCTCATAATTTGTTATTTACTTTTATAGCTGTTATTGGTTTAACAACAAGAAGTTAAGTTGTAACATTTTGATTGGTTAGTCTTTTCGTACTTTTGATTGGTTAGAAAAATAAGGCAGTCTGATTGGTTATGTAATAAACTAATCCGTTGTGGCGGGGAAACTTAAGTGTGAACTGCGATATGCAGGGATGAATATATATAGGTTTATTGACGGTATTCTAACTTATGGAATTACTACTCCTTATTCTCTAACATATGGAACAGACTATTCTGGTTGTTTGTGTGTTACTTTTTCAACATTGTTTTGGAAGATTACAATCGTGTTCCATCCGTATGTCGTATTCCGTATCCTTTACATATTTCTATTTCAGCCTCTTCCATTAAAAGATATCAAACAAAAATTCTTAAGTTTCTAAGAGTTTTATCATTCCCAGTAAAATATACTTGCATTTGAAGGCATAATACGTAAAATATCGAAAAAAGTTATTTATGTAGAAATTTAAAAGATTGAATATTTATTTTAGATTTTCATTAAGTTCTAATATAAAGGAGGGAATTTACTCAAAAAAAGTTCTTTCTTTAGAACTAGGAATAGGAAGTATATACTTGGTCAGTTTATTTATCTTACAGTGAAGAGTACATTTCTAAATTTTCAGATAATTACATTAAATACAACACCCAAAATAGGGGTTGGGGTGAAAAAAGAGTTTCGACAAGAATAAATGTATCTGTTTTCTTACTAAAGATAAAAATTTCGAAAAAACCAAAATAATTGTCTAGTAGTTTATGTATACACAGAAAAATACATTTTGTAGAATTTTTGTTACAATTTTTTAAATTTTTTAAACAAAAAATCATAGCCATTTTAATTTCAACCCTCGTAAAAATACATCATACATCATTCGAACAAATACATCTAGACAAATATTTTTTGTGCAATGTAAACAAAAAAAATTATTTAGTTTTCTCAATTACAACTGAAGTCAATATTTAGTATAGGGTTAAGGGTTAACAGAAAAAAAGTTAAATTTAACAAAAATTAAAGTTTTCGGAAAACGGAAATTAATGTTTGCATAAGATAATCAGTTTTAAAATGGCATTTCATAAACATAAATGCTTTCATAAAAACTCTCCTACTCAATATGTAACACTTTCCTCTTCTTTTCTTTGTTCTTCCTTCCTTAAGTTACGTAACTGCAGCCTCCGACATCGCTCTTGATAATTCACTGATGGAACTTGTGACATTTTTATTTTCCTTCTTTGGTTGCGACGTCTCCCTAGTACAAAGTTGTTTCTTTCTTGAAATTTTGTACCAAAATTGGAATCTCCAATTCTTGTAGCTGCTTTAGATTCTGTAATTATATTTGATGCACCTTTTGTTTAGTCATACCTCCACCAAATAGAGTTATATAGACTTTCGTTCACTTTTTATGTATAACTTTCGACACACCGTTGCAACAAAGATTTCTCTGTCATTCTAGTGTAAATAGAAGCTATGTAGTGCAACACCTTAACACTAATAGGGGTGTTAATATTATTGTCATGCCGCTCCGGAATATTATTTTCTTTCAAGAGCCCAATTAAGGAAACACCAACTGTCATTATACTTATAGCGATTCCACAGAACTTCAGCAGCGAACGTGTCCATAGCTGGAGAGGAGCCCTGCAAAATTTTTTTTCTTTATTGTGTCAAGGGTAGACTCCCCACTATTGTTTAGAAATGTTTTTCTTGTTATTAAACAGAAATTTATAAGGTAACATTTTTAAATCTACAAAGATATCCATTTATGTTGTTACTAATTACATAACATTACTCCTTAACAAAAAAATAAATAAATATATATATATATATACATACCTGTGTTATCTTACCTTTAATAGATACGCAGTTTTTGGTGTAAATTCTCTGCGAAGTGACTATTTCCTTCAAAAAAATTATAATTTAAACATTTCTAACGCATTTTGCTATTGAATCGTTGAATCTTCTGGTTTAAATTAGATGCAGTTGAATAAAAAATAGAATGAGCTTTCCATCACAGCGTGATATTGTCGAAATAAAAATGAAGAGTAATTGCAAATGAAATTAAGGAGATTAAAGAATTCCATAATCATAAAAATTTATATTTAACTTAAATTTTTTACCTTGAAAATAAACTAAACATGAAACATTTATTTACGACTGTGTAGACAATTTTACTACGAAAGATACATTATAATTTCCGTCTAGGCACTGTAGAAACAGGATCTAATATTCTATTACTGACTAACGTATACATACTTTTAGGAAAATACATATTTAAAATTTTACATACTGGGAAGATGTAAGATCGAAAATATTTTCAAATTATAAAGGAATGGTACTAAAATAAACATATATATTAAAAAAGTGGTTTCAAGATAATATGAGAAGTATAAACCCAATAATTATTTCAAATATATACCTATGTTAAACTTTTCTTCCTTTTTTTATCATGGAATATCGTTATCCCCTGGGAAGGTATGGCTTTTAAAGGCTTAAGAAATATTAACTGGAATTTATCCTTAACTGGTACATTACTAAATATTTGAGATGGTTTTATTGAAAGCTATATCATATTACATATCTATCTTTTTCTTGGAGCTCTTCTTAAATTTTTGGATTCTTATCGTTTAATTGAGTCTATAATATGTGAATGTAAATAATAAATGTTAACTATCAATATAAGAAGATTATTTCTGCCTTTGATAAAAGAAAATATCTATAGGGAATATTTTCTTTCAGTTTCCGAATTGGTAATTCTCCAAAATGTGGATAGGTATTTAAGTTTATCAATTACTCTTAGTTATTTATTTTATTTCTCTAATATAATTTTCAACGATATTAATATATAGGAAGAATCTGAAGAAGAATATGCTTAAGCTGAAGAAGAAGGTTAAGTGCAAGTTACAAAAATAAGACCTAATTTCTAACATAAAAATATAGTCAATACATAATTTACTTTCCATTCACTCCTTTTTGATCTCATTTAACGTAATCAGTTTCTATGCCATTAATAAGGAAAAGCTTTATTCTGTGGAGTAGCTTTTCTTATTACACAGTTTGATTTTTATACAATTTCCCAGACACCAGGAACGATTTGGCCGGCTTCTTGGCGCGAGTGGTAGCGTCTCGGCCTTTCATCCGGTGATCCCGGGTTTGAATCCCTTTCAGTCATGGCATTTTTCACACACGCTTCATTCATCTCATCCTCTGAAGATATACCTCAACGGTGGTTCCGAAGGTTAACAAAAAAGAAAAAAAAAGAAAAGGAACGAATGCAACCAAATTTGGGGTAATTATTATTTGTTATCTGAGCATAAATAATTGTGGGGAGGGGGGTGTTGATATACATTCCTACCACAACCGCTGCGAGAGGGGTTAGAATCTTAAAAGATTTTAATTCCGGAATATTTAAGAATATTTTAATATTATTTTGAAAATTTATTTCTAGAACTTCCTGAAAGTTTCTACAACATTTTTGCGTATTCTAGATCATTCTCAAATGTTTTTGGGCATTAATAGATTTTCGAATAATCTAGAACAATATATAAATTTTTGAAAGTTATAGATCACTCTATACATCTAAGAACATTCTCTATCAGTCTTCAAGAAGCTTCTGGCATACGGAATCGCGTCACGAGTTACTGAATCAAAGGACCAACGTAAACATCGTCTACAAAAAAAGGGAAATTAAGCTAGCGTATTTGGACGGCTGAATATGAACAACAATGCAAACATTGTCTCAAGAAAAGCGGAAACAAGCTAGCTCATGGTAGGATGGTCACTCTGAGAACCAACGAGAACGTCGTCTTAAAGAAATGTAAGTTTTTAATGTTGATTTATGTTTGTTGTGGAAAGTTAGTGACAATTTTTGTAAAAAAAAATATGGATTGTTCTATGAAGAAATAATGACCACGAGCATCGTCCGATATATATATAAAATAGTAATTAAATTTTTAACCAGTATGAGTTATGTCTACATAATTTAGATGTAAAGTGATTGCGCTCGACTTAAAGTCGACTTTAAGTCGATCAACATTGATCGACTTAATATCAACATTATATTTTACCATAAAATGATGATTATTTATCTTCGTTATCAAATTTTATTGTAAAATATTAATTTTTCTTAAATAAAAATTCGTTCCCGTCATTCTAACATTTTATACCTACACATAATTTCTTACTTAGCTTAATGAAACGAAATGAAATTTTCATTTTAATCGGTTTTTTTTTGTAATATCCGCTGTAGACTAAAATATTTTTTGGAAAAAAGGCACATCAGAAAAAAAAATTTATCCAAATACACATTCAAACTGATGAGAAAAATGATCAAAATATTAGTTAGTAGGACATAATCTTACCGTTTCTTTTGTAATTTAATCATTACTTTTTTGAACGCAGCGCCAACTGATTGATTTACGGAACTACGCAATATTTGCATTAATATTAATAACAAGAATATTGATAAAATTTTATTTCATTTTATGATAATGGTCTTGAAGTGATTGTTGATGAAGAAAAGTTTGATGCCGAATGTATGACCAGAAAATGTATTAAGGAATATAAGAAATAGGATTTAGAAATTAATTTGGGATAAGATAAAGAATTCATATATTGTTAATGAAAGTATTAAAAAAACTACTACTAAAGAATATTAAGTATTTGGTAGTCACTATTAGACTAGAAACATCAAAATATACATATACCTGAATAAAACTGGAAATGAAAGAAATGTACCCAAGATGATTCATTCTGTTATGAAGCAAGAATATTTTAATCTACTAAATCCCAAATCATATTTTATTGGAAATATTTCGCTCTATTGTTTTCGTTAAATATGGAATAATCCTTCTTAGTAAAGGTTAGTATAAAGGACTGAAATGAAGAAGGGCTTTTGGAGCCGTTGATGCCTCATTCTTCTTGATCAAATTAGAAATAAGAAAATTACAAGGATAGTGATCGAGAAAAGTCACTGATGGGGAAGGTGGATGAAATAGAAAGAAAACATTGTGTGGACCCTTACAGCAAAAGCCTGATTCAAAAAACTTCCAGTTATCTTCACCGTGGAGTTTTGCGACGAGAATGCAGAAGACACCATGGCCCAACTAAGCTTGGAGAAGAAGGGTGTATTCAATAAAGATACGAGGGTTACCTGAAAAATAATGCTTACTTCATCAGGATTCAAAGAAAATTTTTTTATACACCAAACCACGTTCATAGCTTTTTAATCTAATTTCCAGCGTAGCATGCATGCTTGCCAGCATTCTAGTAGCTTTTGGATTCCTGTCAGGAAACGATTTTTATTGAGGTATCGAATTTCCTTGGTGATGGCAGCTGGACTCTTTTTAACTGCTAAAACGAATTCTTCGGAGCGGTCTTTTAGCTTTTGAACAGGATGGAAGCACGGCTGATCTTTGATCCACCGGGCTTGTTTGTATGGTGGATTGCAAAGCTTTTTCCAAGAACTCTTGATTTACATTTGATTTTTCCTGAACACAGTTTTTGAACTTTCGGTCTCAAAACTTTCAAATGAAGTTTCTACAATAAGTAGCAGCCGCAGTAATATCTTATTTCTTCCACAGCAATAACATCCTCTTTATCGTAAGTGAAAATCATCACTTGCTTCATTTTTGAATGTATGCGACGATATTTCATTGGTCTCAAAGTGTGATGACTCTTCCAAACACTGCTTTGTGACTTCATATCAAGTTCAAAATCACGTATCCATTTTTCATTAGTAAAAGTTATTCGATTTAAAAACTACTCGCTTTTCTTTTCGTAACTTTTAAGCAGTTCTCGTGTAATTTCGCTTGTCACTGCTCATTTACTCGGTGCGGTACCTGTAGGGTAGCGACTATTTTTGCACAAATGTTCTGATAAGATGCGATGTAATGTAGTTATTGGTAAACCGATTTCATTTTTTATATATCTCAACGTCATGCCACGGACTTTGACGATCATCATAGGAACGAACAGTAGCGATGTTTTTGTTGTCTATAGCAGTAGAGGTCACTCAGAGCATGGCTCATCTGCTGTACTGCTTCTAGTCTCCCTAAACCTTTGATGTCAACGCTGTACGGTGATGTGATTTACAGTATTATACCCCACTCACTTACTGTTACGATAAATAAATTATTAGTGCAGTATTCCCTCTTTAAATTTTGATTTTGATGTATACAAGTTGCTCAAATTATTTTATGTGTCCTGAGTTTATTTTTTCCATGTGTTCGGAGGGCACTAACATCGTTAAGAATTTAATAAACCCCGAACAATTTATATGGCTTGCTTTGAGAAACTTCAGAATAAGACTGGTTACAGCGAGTTGCTCATGTTGTTCGTCTTTGCACGCGTGAGGATAATGTATTACTTTTAGGACAACTCTCATAGAGGGGTTTTTAGAATGTAGTAGATGGTAAAAGCTGTTTCAAACCGATAGTAAATAATTTTTTTGAAAAAAAGAAAAAGAATAAAGGAAAAAGAAAGAAGAAATGAATAGAAAAATCTGAAAATAAAGTAAGTTCATCCTCAACTTCTTATTGTTGATATAATTAAATGATAAATTCTCAAACTCATTGACAATGATGGATAATGCAGACTGGTATCATTTAAATTGCGAAATTTATAATGATGGAAAATTTTTCTTATTAAGTTTATCTTCTTAATAAGAAAATCTAACAATTAAGTTCGATGTATTAGCTAAGCACTTTAAAAATGTATAAAAATAATTGTATTACGCCAAAGCACTGTTTGTAGATATGTAAAAACACTTAGGAAGTATTGTTCTTTTCTTCTGATGTTGGTTCCTAGAATATTGATGAAATTTTTAACTTATTAACAAATTTTTACAGATTTTAGCAAATAATTTTCATAAATTTATTAAAGAAAATAATAATTTGTTAATTTTTTATACTTCAAAAATTAATTTCTCAAAAACCGTTCATATAATTTAAAACGAAATTATTGTATTTATTGTAACACGAATAAAATATATTATTCAAGTGAGGAATATTTCAGAGGCGCGTGATTTGCGAGAGACAAGGAGGTCCACGATTACCTAGGGATGTCCCATCTATTAGTGTAGAAATTCAGCGGCTAAGTTCAAAGTATATACTTCACGCTCTCTTAATTTTTTCTCATTTTCCTTCATATTTTCTCATTTTTTCAATTTATATGACTTGTGATAATTTTTTTTTTTATATTGCATATCTTTTTATACTGTTGTCACCATTGTTAAACAGTAACAATGGTAACTGTGGTACAGTAAAAACAACAGTTGGTAATTTTTAAATTTATTGTTTCTAGACCTGTGTTAAGTTATTTTACTTAACTTTTTTTTATTCTTAACAGTCAATTATCTAGTTGTTTTTACTTAGTTACGTTTAGTTATATTTTTGTTCGCTATACTTTTTATTGTATTGTACGTTATTTAAACCTTTATACTGTCTTGGAAGGTATCACAGTATGCCTACCTTTCACGTCACTATTATACTATGTACATTTTACTTATAGTTTCATTGTTTAGGAAACTGATTGTTGGTAATGTAATTCAAAATAAAAACATATTACACCGGAAATATTGTCAATTGTATTCTATACATGTTATAGATAATTTTTTTTCAAAATTCTTGATAAAACAACAACTTTCTTTAATCTCTTAAGAGAAGGTTTGCATTGATATTACTTCCTGCTTTTAAAATAAAATACATTCGTTAAAGGTAAAAAAAAAAAAAACAATGTTCTAAAACGCGACAAAAATATTTTCCTCAGTTCTACAAATGCTGACTAATAATATAAACACATGATCATAATTACAGATTACATAAAAGTTTTCCCTGATATTTTAGGATTCCTAGAATGATATATTTTAATGATACCGAGAATTTAAGATATTTCATATCTTACTTGCACGTAATATTGTGTCTTAATAATTTTCTACAGACTTCTATCAGTTAAATGCAATTGATTTTATATTTCGATAAACTTGTACTCTTTTTCAACCGGACTGTTTAGTTGTATTACACTAATAAACAATGTGTTTAGATTCAGTCCAACCACACCAGAAAAATACCATTAACTGTAACATTTATCACTGAAACAGAATCTTATAATGACTAATGAAATCCTAATAAAGCATTTATTTACATTTAAATCAGGTCCTACAAAAACGATAAACGATGTTTAACAGCTGATAGGCGGTAATGCAAAATACAAAAAGAGCATTTCAGACGTACTACAACTAAAGCCGTTATTCAAACACAATCAGTAGTGAAAAAGCCAGATTAGAAGAAATTTAGTGAATTATTACTCTATTCTAAATGCACACTCTCACATTTATCAGTTAAGGGGTCATACATAAACATGAGAAGACTGAATTATACAAGTGTGAGTGTCTGTGTGTGTTTGTGTGTGTATATATATATATATATATATATATATGCCTGTGTTAGGGTCTTATGGTGGACACGCCTTTCCTCTATACTGTTAAACTATTCTAAATCCCTTAATTAGACGTATTGGGAATCCACCCCCTCTTATCGAACATCCCTTATCTGGGACACAAACGTTTGGCAGTTGGGACCCTTTTTATAAAAGTCCCGTCTCGTTCCGGTGCATCTGTCTCTTTATATGACGTCATCTGGCGTATAGAATACATATATATATTTTCTATCTTTTCTTATACTTGTATATCGGTCTCCCTCTTTCATTGTATTGATTTACAATAGAATTGTGTATGTAGGACATTATTTTATATGTTAGTTTTAGTAACTCTGAGAACGATGCGCTTACGTTACATCAACCGTACAATAGCAAAATTTACCATAAAAATTTTATAGTAATAGTTTAATGCTGTATTTATTCTTTAAAGTTGTTTCACTTTATTATGCTCTTAATATATTACATTAATTTTTTTTTTAAACAAATAAACTGTGTTTTAATTAACATAAGTTCTTTTCTCACGATATATTATTTATTAAGGACTGTTATTTTAGAAGTTTAAAAATTTCTTCTTTGACTTTAATCATTCGATTGGTTATTTTGCACTTCTTGAAAAAGGCCTACTACTACTACTACTACTACTATTAAAGGACTTTAATTTTAACAAATTAATTAATCGTTCATATTTTAAAATAATATATCCTAGTTCATCTTCTTAAAAAACTTTCAACCCATTTTTGCCTTTATTTTTATCAAAATTTTCCGTAATAGCGCCTTTTAAAAATAATCCTTTTTACTTCTTTATATTGCCCACATATTTATACCCAAAATAATAAAATTGTACAACCATTAACAGTTTATTTTTGTTGTTATATTCTTTACCTTCCCTGGTTTATATATTTTTTTTATATGTATTACAAACAATATTCAGTATTATATTAGACCAAAGGTATAATCTTTGTACATATAATGATATACAGTTAATCAGCAGGCTATGTAAAGGGAAAGTAAAAAAATATATCGGGTGAAAATATAAAAAAACAATTGAATGTCGGAGTTTTTGTAGATCACAAAGCTTAGAGCATAATCCCATCTAACAAAAAAAAAAAACAAAAATTCAGAATTAAGAATTCTGGTCTGATGTATCCTTGCACACGTACTTATCTCAAAATTTTAATCAAAGGGAAAGGTAATTTAAAATAAAATAATTTATCGTCTTCATAGATGTTAAACATGGATTCTGAATGTATTAATCCTTATTCAAACTCCCATAAAGTAATGAGAGCAAAGAAAAACCCTTTTTTGTCTTTTCAGATTCAAAGTCAAATGCTTGCATTAATTAAAAAATTTCATTACATTACTTTGGTTGAGTATATGGGAAATTTCAACTAGCTGTAGTGAATAGTATGTCTTTTCTTTTGTCTTATTTTCGTTATTTATCTTTTATTAATTTTAGAAACAATTAGGCAAGTGGGCAAGTGGTAACAATTGAGCGGGGGAATACAGTCACCATGGTTTGGGTATTTCAAGATTTTATTGAAACAGTAGAATACATTTTTTACGTAATTCTTTATTTGCATATCTTTGCATTATTTGTTTCAGTTAATTTTTCTCTTAAGTAGTAATCTGTTAAAGTTAAAGCCCTGCTTTTTTATGTTATACACTAAAAAACAGGTACACTGTCCATTTCTTAAAATGTGTTACCAAAAAAACCACGATAAAAGTTTTACTGGAATTTGGCAGTGTGTGGTTTAAACATATTCTATGAAAAAAAATATTTTCTTTTAATTTCCATTAATTGAATGTTTTTGCCGGCCTCCGTGGCGCGAGTGGTAGCGCCTCGGCCTTTCATCCGGAGGTCCCGGGTTCGAATCCCGGTCAGGC
>JAAAKQ030203173.1:0-11801 GCA_010016005.3 Zanna intricata | reverse complement strand
GTTTAAAACCTATCCTAAATCCTGATGTCCGCTGTAGCGTATCGCTACAGCAAGTTGTCCCTATCTGAGTTGAGCCAAACTTGATTGGAGGACCGACTCAGATAGGGGAGAAAAAAAAAAAAAAAAAAAAAAGGTCTGGAGCTTTAGTCACGTCCGTAGGCCAACAATTTTGTTCTAAGCGATGAGAATCATTGAGTCGCAGTCTCATAACTGTTCAGTGGTTATCAGAGAGCCAGATGAACCAGCTGATCCAATATGGCCAGAATGACCAGGATGGTATCCAGCGGATCCCTGATTCAACGAGAAGAATTTGTTATTATTCAGTTCAAATGATCGGTCCTGTGCATCTTGAGAGGTTCTAGGAGGAGTGAAGTTTGGTGATTATTCGTTGTCCTTCTCTCCTTCCTTTGTAGAATCTCCTTATACACTCTACATTCTTTGTAGTTTGCGGTATAGTCTACACAATATAATGCACAGGTAGCTGGAGTACTTCTGTCTTTCTTCTGAGAACCCCTAGTTCTGTGCCCGTCCGCGTATTCCTTCACCTACCCTGTGAAAAGGTGTCAAACAATTATTTTTACTGTGTCCATATTGCTGACAACACATCCATCGGAAATTCCGCGAGACCTAGGTTTTTCAAACCTAAACTAGATGGCAATATATCCAAGACTGAATATTTTGTTATTATCTTGAGCTTCTAGGTTAATAAAAAAAATCGGGATCGATTTCTTTGTAATCTGATGACAGGGTGCTTCGAAACCTGTGTCATTGATTTTCAATATCTTCCTTGATCAGGTCGATCTGAATAAAGAGGAGTAAATTCCTTAGTACTATCCAAAACGCCCTGTCGTCTTTTCTGGAAAAGTACGTTCTATAAGGTTGCGTTTCTTTTGTCAATTGAATAACCCTTTTGTAAGGGTCTATATCTTTCAAGATTAATCTCAGTTGTTTGTTATTATTCACACGCACACTGTAATCGGAATTGGCTACGACTGTTTCCAACAATTCATAGTTTTAATACGTAAGTGATACCATACAAAATTATTGGTGGGCGTTTAGGTTTGTTTGCTAGCTGGTCTCTTCCACATGAATGTATTCGAATTGAATGGAAAGTGCAAAATAATTATTAAAAACAATTTTAGACATCCTTGGTATACAAAAATCACTGTTTATAGGTGTCGTATGCCGCCGTAATTTTAAACAGCAAGTAGCTAATAACGCTACAAACTACAGGTTTTACTAGGTTAGTTTTTATAAATAGTCAAATAATGTCCTATAGTATTCCCCAAAAAATTCAAGCAAATAATATTCATAATGCAATACCGATTAACAATTCTAATCCAGATTAAGATTTGATACACCTATTTTTCACCTTTTCACAATTAAATTATATGTTTATTTATTTTATATTTTAAATGTGATATTATTATATATTATCACGATAATAATCGTACTTGCTTAGTTCCTTGTTCTGTCTTCCAGTAACCACTTATTCCTTTGATCTCATTAGTAACACATGGTTACTTCAGTTTGTTACATGTAATTACAATCACATGTACACTCCTTTTCAAAAACAACTGACGCAACTGTTTGTAAATTTCAATTAAATAAATCTGCAATAGAACATGTTCCAGAACTTTCGTCTCACATAAAATACTAATCAGAATTATCAAATGTAATTAAGAAAATTTTAAATTTATTATCCTTTTTTTAAAAAAAAAAAAAAAAGGTCTGTGGAATAATGATAAAATTACAAATCCGGTAAAAGATAAAGTATTCAGCTGAAATACATTTTTATTATTTAAGTTTTACAAACTAATAAGATGTGAGATGATAAATAAAATTAAAACTTTTCACCCTTCTCAAATCATTCGGACAAATAGTAAAATTATAAACCTGTATAAAAGTAACACATAACAGCGTTATTCAGGGTGACTGCTTTCTGAAACCCAGTGATTAAAATATTGGATATAAATAAGAGTAAAAAAAAAATTATTATTTTTTAAATCGATAAATATCTATTATATGTAATTTACATACATACGGTACAGTTGTAAAATTCAGTGGGATGAGAAGAGTAATTCAGATAAAAAATCATAAATATTAAAATATATAAAAACTCAGACAAAGTGTTTAGTTAAGCAATTGTAAATAAGAATTCAGTTAAAATTTAACAAAATTCAAGTCAGTTATCATAGAAGGTTCTTCAGTGTCGGTTTAGTTATTATTCATAACCTGTGTAGAATTTAATAGGACTTAACTGCGTTTCGGGTGCTACCACATACCTGTTCATTATAAACGCAAACTAGAATATGAAATGAGCTTACGAAACTGTTTAGCAGACCTTATTTAAATTATAGATTAAAATTCATTGTTTGTATTTTCTATACACGAATATATAGACAATTTATTTTGATTATTAAAAAAAATCCCCCTTTACCCATTTTCTAGCTCGTTTGCTATTTAATCTAAACATATACTAACATAACATTACACCCAAAAAATTGAATATTTTTATTTTAAATTCATTTCAAAAATTTGAAAACTCTACTACTTGTTTTGTTACTGGTATTCAATTTCACCCAAGGGTAAACTGGATGCCATCATAGTCAGGTGAGCGTATTTAAAGACAGGGCTATTTTATTATTAGATTTAATTTTCTTGCCGATCTCTGTGGTTGAGTGTTATTGTCTCGGCCTTTCAACCGTTAAGTCGCGGGTTTGAATCCCCGTCAGGCATGCATTCTTCAGACACTACGAATTTCCATTACCATATCTCACGAACAAGCTTCAAGCTTATGTAGCGATATCATCAGATCAAAAAAAAAAATTCTAAATCTATCACTGTAATATAGAATACATCAGAAAAAAAAGATAGACAGAACGTTAGATTTAAACATGAGTGGCAGGAATATAATTAAACAGCCATGAATATAATTTAGAAGATAAATAATATATTGGAAAAAAAAATACTGAAAGTTCATTCGAGGTGTAAACATTTTCTAACTGTTAATCAAGAGAACCACTAATTAAAATTCTGGTAAAATCTGGTGGTACAATTGCTTGTATTTTGATCAAATAATCTTCGTCAACAAGTAATTAAATTATTTATTAGGAAATAAGAGATAGTAGAATATTAAATGGTTATTTATGACAGGTTTGGTTAAACTAGTAATGGCTCTTCCATTTTCCAAATACTAGAGCGTATTGAACTAATCTATTGACATAGATTTTGCGACTGAATTCACTTTACAATTCTTCTTAACTTTATAAACTTATTCTAATCTTTATTGCCATTCTCTATGCAGTTAGCTAAAGCTGATTAAAAAAAAATATATTATGTATAAAAAGATAGTTATGAAAATTATTATACAATAACTTAAATGTGAAATTTCTCAAAAAGTACGATATTGAAAAGAGCTAACTTCCTTACTGCGACACGGTTTACTAAAATTGTTTATCCGAAAAATCTGGATTTGGACATTTTTTTTAACGGCAGTAATAATCTCTTATTGAGAGATTTTCAACGATATATATTATCAGTGGTACTTGTTTTCATTGGTTCCAGAGTTATAGCCAAATAAAATTTTAATTAATGAAATATTTGGATTTTATAAGGGTACACATCGGATCGAATCAGACTTCATCTCCTTTTTTCTTTATTTTAATTAATTTTTTTAACTTTTTAAAAAATTTAAATACGCTGATTTATAATTAATTATTAAGTAGTGAGTGTAAAGAAATTTTTACAATAAATAATAATTCAATAAAAAAAGATGACAAAAAATCAGAAGTTATTAGTGTAACAGAATTTTATAGACTTTTAAAAAAGGTATATGTATTTTTTTTAAATTTAAATAATTTGATTTATTAATATTAATTAACCTCTCATTGTAAAAAAAAAAAAAAATTACGGTAAATAATAATTTAATAATAACCATAAAAAATGAAGATGAAATAATATCAGTGATATCAAAATATCAAGTAGTAATATCAGATTTTTTTCACAGATAAAAAATAATGTAAAAAAATTTTATATAATTTTCATTTAAAAAAAAACTGTGATATGTAATTTAATAGACGTAAAAGGTAATCATGTGGTGATTATATCAGATTTTTTAGTTCGAACCACCAAAAACTGGTGGAGAATATATTAATGCAATGTTCAAGATGTTGCCGGTCTCCGTGGCGCGAGTGGTCGCGCCTGGGCCTTTATCCGGAGGTCCCAGGTTCGAATCCCGGTCAGGCATGGAATTTTTCATACACGCTACAATTCATTCATCTCATCCTCTGAAGATATACATTAACCGTGGTTCTGGAGGTTAAAAAAAAAAAAATTTCAAGATGTTACTAAACCGCTCAAAATATTAAAAATATATATACAATCATAAGCTCTTTCTGCAAAACACCTAACAAAGATTTTTATTTTTTTCATTTTATACAACGTTTTTTTTCATCTGAAGGTAGAACCTTATCACGATATTTAAAAATGTTTTTCTGAAGTTTATTATAATCATGATCATAACTCCTACCCAAAAAAAGACAAATATATAAGCCACTATCGAAAAGGACTTGAGAAGGATTAAATAATCAACCTGCGAACATGAAAACCTTTATTACTGTAATTATTTTATAAAACAAATTAAGAGAAATTTTATTTATCATTAATGAAAACAAAATAAATAAGAAATAACGAATATAAAAGAAAAAATTGCAGAGAAAAGTAATTTTGAAAATAATATACAGTATTAGACATCTTTTAAAAAATAAGAAAAAAAAATTATCCAAAAACTTCTGTTAGAATTAATTTTTAAGTGAGATTTTATTATAAAGAACGTTGAAATTGGATTAAGCAGTGTTAGGTGGCATGTTTTTTTTTATCACAGAATGTTGCGTGATAATAGATTTCTATTTCTATAATAATGAAGTTAGGAGTGGTTCCCGGTGCCAAAAACCACAGAATGTTTGGCACTCAGGAAAGTATATGAAAGAGGTATGAGTAAGGGAAATATAGGATGGATAAGGGAGTTGTAACGAAAGGAACAGCGAGGGAAGAAGAGGTTTGGAACCCTCCAAACGACACTTAGACCAACTTCCCTAGCCGCAGATGAACTCTCCGTCGTAAGAGTCATAAACTTGGAGACTTTTCCCGTTCCAAACACTGTACAGACCTTAGTTAGTCGGTGTACGTACAGTATATGTGTGGCTTCCAGAAACACACACACGTATAAGTACACGTAAATTTGAACTTACGACAGTTAAACAATTCAATGAAACGAGTTCATTTTATTTTTTCCGGTACGTTCTAAATTTTATAACTTAGGTAAAATGATTTATTTTTAAATTAGCTTATAATAAATTTTATCTAATAAAAATCTTTTTTCAATTATATTACAAATCAAAAGTAATAAAAATTAATTTAAATTACCAGGAGTATAAGTAATCTGATCCTAAAAAGTAGAAGTTATTCGAATGGTAAATTTGCGAGAGCAGTGTCTCATCACTTAAAAGAAAATAATTTAATTTTTATTTAAAAATGAAATATTAAATAATTTTTTTTTTTTGAATGTTGATTCCCCCTCTCATATTACCCATCTTAATTCAAGAGAAAATCGAACGTAACAGACAAATATTTTATTCTGCCAGTGAACAAATACAGTATCGTAAATTAATGAAAGTAAGAATTTTTTTCAAATTTCATTACCCATTTCGTTGAAAAATTCCTAACTTAATAAAATTTTATTTTTGGTAACAAGGATTCATATACCTGAAATAAATTTAATAAAATACTTAAACTTAATTTTCTTTGCGAACTACACAAAATTTTATCTTAATACGACTATATTTTTGTCGGAGAATCTAAAGTAAAATCAGGTTGATTATAAAAAAAATTGTTTTGTTTAAATCATAAAAGCCTATTCTATCTAACATAAATAAATTTAAAAAAAAAACATGAGATCACCTGTGGGTAAATTATGACGTCAGATACAAGTGTCATGAGGGATAAAAATAGTTGGTATTTTCTTTCTCTTCCGCAAAAAGTTTGTAAAGTTTTTATAACAAAAAATGAAAGAAAACACTCTTATCTTGCTAATTCAGCATGACATTTTTAAGTAAATTAGTTATATAGTTATATAAAAAATCGGATAAATAATTCACTTGATTTTATTTTCAATATATTTATACTCTAGTAAGATAATAGTGGAAGTAATAAATTTGAAAATATTGAAAATAGAAACTAAATTCGTTATTAATAGTAAAAAAATCTGATGTGGACATCACAACACTTCCTTGTACGCATATTAAATAATATGTACAAGTTTTGCTTATTTAAATTTATTTAATTTAAAAGTGAGATACCATCCTCAAATTCTTTAATAAAGTGGACACTTACACAATTGCACTGTGGTGGACAACACATTGAATCATATTTTTTTGTGATTTATTTTTTTCGGTATCATCATTTTATATTAGTTCTGATTTTATATTGATTTTGTATCGCGTCGCTCAAGTAGTTATGTGGTGTAAGCGAGAGCGTGTCGGATCCATAACCAAGCACACATCTGTTCGAATCTGATTTTATACAATCTTTTAAGATTTTTTTTTTTTTTTAATTTAAATGCATTCATGATTAATTCACATTGATTAAGCTCTATAAAAATTTTTTAATTAAAATGAAAAGTACATAAAATTTTATTTCATTAATAACTTCTGATTTTTTTTCATAAATTAAATAAAAAAGAAAATGAAATCGGATTCGAACCGATGTGCCTTCCCCTTCTAAGATCCAAATATTTCATTAATTAAAATATTATTTGGCTATAACTCTGGAACAATGAAAATATGTACCACTTATGATATATCCTTGTAAAGATCTCAGTGAGAGCTTACTACTGCAGTTAAATTAAATTGCAAAATCCAAATATTTTTTTGATTTTGGGCTTTTCTGGACACTTTTGTTTCAGTCGAGTGCAATCGAAAGGGGAGGTGCACAAATAGATGTTACAATAGTCCTAAATCCAAAGTTTCAACATCCTACGGCTAATCTTTTTGAGTTATGCGAGATACATACGTACGTACATACATATGTCACGCCAAAACTAGTTGGATCCATTTTTGGATGGTCAAGATGGATATTTTCTTTGAAATCTGAAAACCGAAATTTTTCGCGATCACAAACTTCCTTTACTTTGTACAAGGAAGTAAAAACTGGAAATTTTAATCTTAGTAGAGAATAATCGGTTTATATATTATTAACAATGATACAAATTAAAATCAAATTAAAACTTAATATTAATTGAATAGAATATAAAATGAACTCAAGATTATAAATAAAGATTATTTATAAAGTAATAAATCAAGATTAATCAATTATCTTACATTATTTGATATCTAATGAAATAAATTTATTCACATATTTCCCTCCATAGTACATTATAGAATTGTAGTTATGCAAATCTGTCAACAGGACTCCATTTAATATTATTTATGATGCATCTGTAAAATTTTAACGTCTAATCTTATAATATATTTTCAACAAATTATATCTAGATCTAAAAAAAATCAAAGTAATGTACTAGTAAATAATCAGAATTGAAAATTCCCTTAATTTTTCATATTCTATTTCTACATCCTTTGTCTTTTCTCTTTGCCATAAAGGAACCTTCCTCGATATCTATTAAGTGAAAGTTTGTCCTAAAAATTGTCTTTATAACTCAAATAAGTTAAAACAATCTCGTTACGATTTCATAATTATAATCTTTACTTTCATTTTCTATACATTTTTTTGTACCAAATAAATGATAAAGATTATACTAGATTCGATATTTAATGAAAAAAGAAGATTTCTAAGCAATGGAATTTAAATTATTAACTTGGAAAAATTAGAAAAAAAAACCGATTTCAGGAAAAGTAATCTTACTGTACATCCATCACACTGTTTTTTTTTGTCGTGAAGTACGTCAATTTTAATATGTCCGCCTACTTTATTTTCTATTCCCAACTAAAATTTTATCCTACTCATAATTCTCTTTTCTTTTTAGATCGTGTATAATTTTATATACTGGTATATATGTATATTAAAGTGAGAAAATTGCAGGCTTAAATAATATTTAATACATAATTATTAGATTACATAAAATAATTCAATATTTTGTTTTTTTACCACTGGTTTTTTTTTCAATTTAATTTGTGCAGTGGGCATATGTACGCAAATATGTCGATTGTTTTGATTAGTTTATTTCAGGTAAATTTGGTGATAATTAATCTAGTAATCAACCAAGTTGCTGGATTTTGATTGAAATTAATTTTTTTGTTCACGAGGATTAATAATAAAATGTATTTCTATTTAAAATAATCAGACTAACGAATAACGAAATGACATATGACATTTATTCATAAAAACTATTTTGTATTTTTTTATGCGTTAAAGTAGTTTTTGAAGTACAACCGCATGCAAACCCTATCCCTGGGGAAGACTCCGTAACGTTCAGCTGTTTATAAAGAATTTAAAACGAATAAACGTTGTCATTGTGAGTAATTATTTGCTTCGCGGCAATAAAGTAAGAAAAGATTCATGTATGCTTATAAACCGTTTTTTTTCAGTTTAATTTTACTACTAATCAAAAGAGAAAATTTTTCTTTTTAAAAATTTTAAGACATATATAATTGTAATTTATGTAAAAAGAAAAACGACTTTATTCATAAAACAAAGTATATTTATTGTCTAAACGTTATGTTTATAAATTTCGAATTTTTATCCTGTTTTTATGGATCTCATTAGCAATTATAATTGTAAAATTAATTCAATTTATTTTGAATAAATATAATCTTAACTATTCAATTTCCAATAATCGTTTTACGTCGAAAATTATTGTTGGGTTTCAATCTCATAATCATAAAATATAATTAAAAAAAAAAAAAAAATTGCTTTAAACTAAAAAAAAACATTTTTAGATTTATACATAACAAAAACACGACAAGTTTAGCAGACTACGTCATAAAATTTAGCACGGATGTACAAAATCGCTGTTGTATATTGAACATTTTTATTGAAAATGCTGAAGAATGCACAATGAAGTTTGGAAATTTTATGTTATGAAATAATTTATAAAAAATAAAAATAAAAATCTGCTTCATAAAATAACAATCCTAAAAATTAACCAACTTCAAATAAAGGAGGAGGTTTACAGAACATCTCCGACGTTAGTAAACCGATTTTGATTATTGTTTTTAATCGAAAGAGTATACATTCGGAATGATCCCACATACATTTTAACGAAATCAGATGATAATCTTAGGAAAAATACCAAAAAAAAAAAAAACCGAACGGCTCGATGTCCTTAGCCGCTGACCGCTAGCACCAGTACCGTGTTATTCTGTTCCCTGTATGACTAGGATATTAATAACAGATTATGTTATCGCCTCCGTGGAAATATTCACGGCATTTCTTTTTCTATTTTCTTTTTCTTAAACAATCATTCCTTAATTGCAGCTTTATACATCAATATAGACCATATGTAACAACTCAGCATTATTTGTCAAAGCTTCAAATTTAGATTACTTTTAGCAAAACATGGGCTTTATTCTAAGAAAATTTGCTCCAGCTATCTCTATTTTTTGTTTCATCACTTTTATCAGAATTCAAGTGGTTCACGATGTAGCAGCCCAGATACTTGAAAGAAGTAATTCTTTCTACTTGATAAAAATACAAAAAAAAGTAATTTCCTTTTTTATTTTTTTCAATTTTCCAAACATGGGTGCGCGTCATACAAAGATGAATATATATATTTTTAATTATATTTGAATCTAAAACGTTTTATAGATTTTCCAATTGTAAAAAAAAATTTGGAGTCTATATATTGTTTTTCTAAAAAAAATAAAAAAAAAACAAACAAAAACATTAATCAGTGTATAAAGCCAATTTACGATTAATTGTATTTTTAATTTTATTCAGTAGAAAACAGAACTGGCATAAAGTGTAAATAAAATGCTACGGTAATATAAACTGATAAAACTGTTATAATCATTCAAATATTTCCGGTAATCGTTGAACTGTTTCCGGAATTAACTCGGTTTTTAAACAATAAAATATATTGGGGAAGTGTAAGTTTGACAAAGTAATATCATTTATCAATAACTTTGTAAAATAATACCGCTCCACATACTATGGCCTGAATTAATATCAAATTATACCCACTAATAATTTTGTAATTTGTACCTTTTCTTTCACGGGAAGGTAGATATTTTAATAAACAACCGATTACGTTCCACGAAAGGCCTGTATTTCATTTACGAACAGTGTGACTTTGTCAGTTCCAAATTATTAATTACGTATAGGCACTTAAATAATAAAGCTAGAAAGGTTAATATCCCGTACGTGAACAAGAATTTTTTTTACACTTCGTATACAATTAATACATTTTAAAAAGAGATAGTTAATATTCGTAAGATTACCAGTAATTTATAATTGCTCGTTAAACAATAGAAAAGAAGAGTAAAAATATTACGGAACCATTAATTTTTTGAAATCATAACGTTAATGATTAAAACTAGAGAAAATTTGTTCATTGATATGATCACATTATGCGTTGAATCATAATATGTAAACAATTCGTGGCAAATGCCACAAACCCAAACAAATAAATTTCTATTACACTATTTCTGGCAAATTTCTACCACACCAATATTCATAAATTCCGGGCTATCAAAGAATCCACTATGGTTTGTCCGGTACTAAAATGAAACTCGGGAAAAAGTTATTTACAAATCAAAATCGAAATACATGAATTTTTAAAAAAATAATGTAAATAAATAAAACAAAAACAATTTTTTGTACTTTCAGTACTAAGAACGTTGAATAAATTAAAAAAAGTGTTTTTTAACTTATTCAAACTTAATGCAAAAATCCCAATTGAAACTAATACAACTAATTACCTCTGATCTTTACGCAACTGAGCTTCGTTTATTTTGAGGGAAAATGGATTATTACTCGAGATATGACAATGTAAATTATCATTTGTCCTCAATTAAAGTGTTATTTCACACTTTATCTAAGCAGAAATATGGAAATTTTAACAACTATATACGTTTGCTCAGAATTTTCAGTAAAAACTATGTAAAATAATCTATCAGATCATTGCAGCGGTAGTTGAACTTCAGCGAACAGCGATATATAGAATTAATAGAAACAATAATAAAGATGTTCAGGATTGGATGTAATTATAATTAGTTTAGACAAATATTGCTGCACGTTTTAATTGCCCACAAAAAAAAAACCTTTGTAAACCTGTATAAACTAGTTATTTTTAAATTTTCTGTTTATAGACAATGAATCTCATTAGCAATACATTGGTTTTTGTGGGAAAAAACACACGAAGTATCAAATGGATTGGCATATCCTGATAGTATATCTAAAATGTAATAAATATAATGGCGAAGAAAAATAGAGCTTGCTTTTGTTACAACTAGCTTTCGATAGCATAAGAAAATATATATCTTCTAGTGAGATATAAAAATCACTATTATACAAATCAAGCGGCACTATTATTCAAGGCAAGCGGCCTTGTCAACCGCAGAAGGTTGGATGGATCGGCAAAATTTAAAAATCTCTGTGCCGAAGACGAAGTATATGCTTCTCAAGGGCGCAGACAAATTATCTTACAGTCGGAACCCCCACATTAAGTATAAAGGCTGTGTAATCAGCCGAGTTAGAGTTCATAAGTATCTAGGTGTTTTGTTTGATGAAAAATTGATTTTCAGCAATCACATTAAGCAAGTAGCGGCGGACGCCGTCTCTGTGAT
>JAAAKQ030203117.1:8130-29331 GCA_010016005.3 Zanna intricata | reverse complement strand
TACATCGTTTATTCACACTGAGAAGATCTGATATGATAAATTACAATACGTAAATATCCTATTTTTCATTTTTTTTGTCTTCAGTCATTTGACTGGTTTGTTGCAGCACACCAAGATTCCCTATCTAGTGCCAGTCGTTTCATTTTGGTAAACGTCCTACATCCTGCATCCCTAACAATTTGTTTTACATAATTCGAACGTTGCCTGCCGGCACAATTTTTTCCATCTACCTGCCCTCCAACATCAAAGCGACTATTCAAGGATGCCTTAATATGTGGCCTATAAGTCTGTCTCTTCTTTTAATTATATTTTTCCAAATGTTTCTTTTTTCATCAATTTGCCAAACAACATTTGTCACTTTATCCACCCATCTGTTTTTTAACATTGTCCTGTAACACCACATTTCAAAAGCTTCTAATCTTTTCTTCTCAGGTACTATAAAATGCCAAATAGCACAGGTTTCACCTATGCTGTTTGGCATTTTATATCGCTCCTGCTTCGTCCATCTTCAATAATTCTACTTTCCGAATAACAAAATTCTTCTACCTCCGAAATCTTTTCTCTTCCTATTTTTATATTCAGTGGTCCATCTCCTCGTACATTATTTCTTCTACATTTCATTACTTTCGTTTTGTTCTTGTTTATTTTCATGCGGTAGTTTTTGTGTAGGACTTCATTCATGCCATTCAATGTTTCTTTGAAATCTTTTTTTCTCTCTACTAGAATTACTATATCATCAGCAAATCATAGCATCTTTATCTTTTCATGTTGCACTGTTCGGATCTAAATTATTCTTCAACTTCATTAAGTGTTAGTTCTATGTAAAGATTAAAAAGTAATGGGGATAGAGAACATCCTTGTCGGACTCCATTTTTTATTACAGCTTGTTTTTTACGTTCTTTAATTATTACTGTTTCAGTTTGCTACCTATAAATGTTGGCAATTGTTCTTTTATCTCTATATTTGAACCCAAAATTTTTTTAAATGTTAACAATTTATTCCAGTCTACGTTGTCAAATGCCTTTTCTAGATCTATAAATATGTTGGTTTGTTTTTCTTTAATCTTCCTTCTACTATTAATCTGAGTGCTAAAGTTGCGCTTCTCTTGTTCCTATACTTTTCCTGAAACTAAATTGATCTTCTCCTAATATTCTTCCAATCTCCTCTCAATTCTTCTGTATAGAAGTCTAGTTAAGATTTTTTATGCATGAGTAGTTAAGCTAATTATTCTGTATCCTTTACATTTATCTGCTTCTGCTTTCTTTGGAATCCTCACATTAACACTCTTTTTGAAGTCTGATGGAACTTCCCCTTTTTCATAAATATTACATATTAGTTTGTACAATCTATCACTTCTTTGCCTGCACTGCACAGCAATTCTGCTGGTATCCTTTCTATCCCAGCAGCCATTCAGATCTTTTAACACTATTAAATTCAGATCTCAGTATTGTATCTCCCTTTTCGTACTCTTTGACTTCCTCTTCTTCCTCCACAATACCAGTTTTTAATTCATTTCCTCTGTATAACTCTTCAATATATTCCACCTACCTATCAACCTTTTCTTTCATGTTAAAAACTGGTATCCATCTTTATTTAACACATTATTGGATTTAATTTATGTAACACTAAATTTTCCTTTACTTTCCTGAATGCTCCATCTATTTTACCAATGATCATTTCTCTTTCCACTTCTGAATACTTTTCTTTAATTAACTCTTAATTAAAGAAAAAAATTTGCTAATTTGCACTTCCTGTATGATATTTTTTAACTGTTGGTAGTTCCATTTACCTTCTTTATCACTAGCATTCTTATACTTTCTATGTTCATCCACCAGCTGATCTATATCCTCTGATATCCAAGGTCTTCTACCAGTTCTTTTTGTTCTGCCTAAGTTTGCTCTGCTGATTTAAGAATTTCCTTTTTAACAATCTCCCACATACTTCTTCTATATTTTCTACCATATTGTTTTTACTCAGACCTCAGACTAAATTATGGTTGCTATCAATGTCTGCTTCAGGATATGATTTGCAATCGAGGAGTTGATTTCTAAATCTTTGTTTAACCATGATGTAATCTATCTGATACCTTGCAGTATCACCAGGTTTTTTCCATGTGTATATTCTTCTATTATGATTTTTAAACTGGGTATTGGCAATTAATAAATTATACTTCATGCAAAACTCAATAAGTCGGTCGCCTCTTTCATTCCTTTTGCCGAGCACGTATTCACCCACAACATTCCCTTCCTTGCCTTTTCTGATGCTTGCATTCCAATCTCCAACTATTATTAAATCTTCATCTCCTTTTCCATGTTTAATTGCTTCGTCTATTTCTTCGTATACACACTCCACCATATCATCATCATTATGGGCACTTATAGGCATATAGACCTTAACAATCATTGTCGACTGATTTCAATCATTGTAGATTTTGATTTTATCCTTATTACAATGATTCTATTGTTAAGCTGTTTGAAATACTCTACTCTCATCCCTATCTTCTTGTTCATTATGAAACCTACTCCTGCCTGTCCTTTATTTGCTGCTGAGTTTATTATTCTAAAATCACCTGATGAAAAGTAGTTTTCCTTTTCCCATCAAACCTCGCTAATTCCTACTACATCTAAGTTTAACCTCCATTTCCCTCTTTAAATTTTCTAACCTACAAACCTTTTTTAGACTTCTAACATTCCATGCTCCGACTCGTAGAATGTTATTTTTTAATTTTCTGGTGACCCCTTCCTTAGTGGTCCCCAGCGAGAGATCCAAACAGGAGACTAGTTTACCTACAGAATGTTTTACCAAGGAAAGCGCCTCCATCTTTGTTTATGAAAATGCAGAGAGTAACATTTTCTTGAAAAAAAAAAAAACAGCTGTAGTTTTCCATTACTTTCAACTGCACAGTACTCAAAAGATTGAATGATGTTGCTAAGGCTGTTTAAGTCCTCCTGACCTACTCACTTAACAACTACTGAAAAAGCTGCTGCCCTCTTTCAGGAATCAATCCTTAGTCTGGCTCTTAACAGATACCTCTCCAATATGGTTGCACCTTCGATCCAGATACTCTGTATGACTGAGCACGCAAGCCCCCTTACTATCGGCTAGGTCTCATGATTTGCAGAGCGAGATTTTTAATTTCAAAAAAAATGTAATCACTTACCTTCCACCAGACAAATATAGACCAGTAGAATGATTAAAATAATTAATGAAAAATCTAATAAATAAAGATTATTTAAATGTTAAAATTAATTCAAGAATGAAGAAAATTCATCTTAGAGGAACATAAATTTATAACAATTCTAATTCAGTTTATAAAAAAAAAAATTGGCTACCAAATTTTTAAGATATTTAAGATGTTTAAGTGCATATGTTATTTCCAAGAAAAGGGCATTTTCAATAATTAGAAAGATTAAATTTTACTCCCAAAAAAAATTTTGTATTTGTCTGTTACACTGATGACATAAACATGAAAAATATTGATGAACATTCTGTGAGAATGCAATGTAAGCAGGAAATGAAAAATACAAATTTTAACAAGGAGAGAGAAAGAGAGAGAGATGAAATATTCACTCAATAAAAAAGTTTTTTAAATGTGTTCATACATATATACGTGTTCAAAATAATTCATAAATATATATGTGTTCAAAAGCATCTGAGCTTTAATTTCTGTAGTGTGAAGCAAACTGAGATTTCAACATATGTTTCCAACCAACAAATTTTATATAATGAATAAATCTGTTTTTACTCATTTTTTTTTTGTTTGAGTATAAGATTAAGATTTTGGTTGAGTGTAAGATTTTTGTTTGAGTGTAAGATTACCTGCACTAAGATAATGTCCTGTCCAAAGACTTCAAATTGTTTTAAAGGAAGAATGTAAAAAAATGAACACATGTTTTCACAATTTTTCCCAATAGTTGATTGAATTGTGGAAATAAAGGAAAATTGTTTAATTAAAAGAGGGATTCTGCCCTCTCAGGCAAAATCTGAAATATTAAATATCCTTCTTGTTCCTTTAAGCTCTTTGAAAGTTGATATGAAACTTTCCAACAGTGATTGTTTTTGTTAGGATTCTTACCCTACATAGTACAGAGAGAAAATTCTGAAAAAGATATTAATGATCTGAATGTGAAACTATTATATGAGAAAATATTTAAAAAATGAAACATTTATACATGAAAATAAATTTCAGTTTTGGTAATGCAGATAAAGAAAGAAAATTTGAATGTTCTTTTACAATTTTAAGCAAAACATATAGTTTTGAATCAATATACACACAAACAGATGCAGTGCATACTGTTAAAATTACACAAAATCAGAAAAACAAGAGAAGTTTCTAAAAGAAAAAATATACTTCTATAAGGAAAACATCTCAAATAGAAGACTAGCATAATCGTGACAATGAATACTGAATTTACTAATCACTATTTTCATTGAGAGAAGCAAAATGAGATTTATGTAAATTCATTAAATAAATTTATAAATTTTACTTATGAATTTATGGCAAAAATTACTAAATTTCTTGAGTAAATTAATTAAGAAAAAATAAAGTAAAATTTAAAAGAATCTGATATGCACCAATTCATTTTGCTATTCATCAGCCAGTTGAAGAGAAAAGAAGCAGAGAGATAGATAGAGAGAAAAAAAGAAGAAGACATTGAGTGTGTATGCGCGCACCCGCAGGAGAGTGGGGAGAGAGAAGTAGACAGATAGGCAGACAGGCAAGCAGATAAATGTGACATGACCCTAATACAGTTTTTATGTCAAGTGTAAAATTGTTATCAAATTAGCAGTGAGAGCGTGGTAAAAATTAGTAATAGAAACCATCAATAGAGGAGAGTGATACAAATAATTGCTAAAACTTCATTGTTTTTCTTTACTAAGTTAAAAAAAAAGAACTAATAAAAATAATAACATGGAAAGTAATATATTAAAAATATTAGCTGAATGTAAATCCATAAAAATAATAATTAATTTAATTTTTCCTCCATTATAATTAATAATGAAATTAAATATATTTCTCTACTATAAATAACTGAATGTTGAATAGTATTAGAAAACAAAGAAAAAAAACTCATTTTTTCCAGAATTCCATCAATAAGACTGTAAAGTAGTACTCCAGACTCCATAAGGCTTCATAAGTTTGTAAAACACATAATACCTAGACAAACTCAAGAGTCAGGTATATTTTAGAGTCAAATGTATTTTTTCAGGACACAGTAATTATAAAATAATTTGAAAGATATACAGCAGTATAATTTTTTATGCAGTAAAGAAAAGAAGAAAAAAATAAGAAATATTAAAATTTGGAAATAAATTATAAAAACAGGAACAAAATACTTTTCAAAAAATTCAATTACAAAGAAGAGTTAAAAATAAAATGATAATTGTTATATGTGACTGAATAGTGAATAGAGCAACAGGACTGAATCACATGCCACTTAATTCTGGGGTAGGTGAGGATTTTGTTTCTTGAGCCTGATATCAGGTGATTATTTACTACCCTCAAGAAAAGTTTAATAATGCTGCTAGCTTCTGTAGAATTGTGAGTGCAATAAGTATTTAATATTTGGAGAGACTTTGAATAATCCTTTTGGGTGGCTTTTTGTCTTGTTTCATTGACTTTGTGAAGGGGTAAATCATTCTTTTCTTTATCTTATCCTTTAGTCCTCTTCTTTGAGATTTTCTAAGGATGTGGCCAGAAGACAACTGTATAATATAAGATGCAGGATTTTAAAAATTGAAGCACTAATTATTCTTCCTCTTCTTCTGTTATTATGATATAAAATCAATAAAAGAGTTGTTTTCCTGTAGATTACAACATTAAATTGGAAGAACAGGAACTTGTTGGTTTTAGTGTTTTAGAATAGAATCAAACTTGATTTGGCTTTTTGCAGATATTGTAAAAACATGAACAGTTGAATACATTAACATTTGTTGCTTTAAATTTCCAAGTCCAATCTTTCTTACGGCTATGAAAAAATGTAAAGTAATTGAGATAACAGTGATAAAAATTGGAGATGCTTTCTCTGTAAAGAGTGATATTCATTAAACAGCCAGTCCCATTAGTTATCAGAGTGAATATATAACTTTTAATATCTCTGCAGCGGAATGGTATGCTGACACAAAGCAGTATCTTTAACTCAGCGCAGAAAGTAATAGGACTTCCTTTATTAAGCTTTCTTAACAAATGAGATGCTTGTTATTCTTGAGAATAACTTTCAATTTTCAAGAGTGTTTAAGAGTGTCTCGGGTCTGACTACCTACAACTTTTAGATTGCAGAACTTAACAAAACAGCTATTCATCATAATAGCAATCAAGATGTGACTTGACTGTTTATTAAATAATGCTACTTTGAGGTTGAAACACAAAGGTGCCTGATTTTTAACAGAGATCATAAATGAGATATTGATATATAAATTCTTCACACTATTAAACAAACTTTACTATCCTTTAGAACTTAAAAATAGTTTTAAACAACAGTACTGAAAAAAACAATTTTTCATTTTGTATATCAAGAAATTAATTATAATCATTTAAAAATTAATGAAAAATAAGTAAAAAAATAAGAAGTAAAACTGAGATAGATACAAGCTTTAAGTATATTCATACAAAAAAACACATTTTTACAAATAAACTTTAGGTCTCTTTTTGTAAGGAATGCTGGGTCAAATGATAAGCTGACCCATGACAATAGGAGACTTAAATTGAGAAAACTGACCTATTTAGTAGGTTCTTGCTCCATATCAAAATATTAACATTAATAGGTTAATAATATTTCTATTCTATGCATTTTGCTGATCTATATTCCTTTACATGTTCTCTAAAAAGTGAAAGTAAAAATAACACTACAAAGAGAACGTATGTTTTTTCTGAGATGTATGAGATATTAATTATAAGTTCATGTGTTAAAAAAAATAAGTCTGTTCTTGTTATGTTGAATTAGCATAAGATAAAAGGTCAATTTTATGTACCTGATGCAAAACATAATTTTTAACTCAAATGATACATTTTATTTGAAATTTTTTTCTTAACTTATACTGCATTTTACAAATTGAAATCGTGTTTAATACAATTTCTGTTACATCCTTTCTGACCAAACTCAGAAAAAAATTATCAGAAAAACTATTTAAAGAAAATTAGACAAAAAAATGACATGATAAAGAATTTCAAAATAAATAATTACTCAAAATATTTAAGAATTCAGATCAATGATTCAAGTACACTTTAGTGAAAAATTTGTAGTATATTGGCCTTAAATAGATCCCAAATTTAAATCCCACTCAAGATTGTCATTTATCATACATAAAAAAGTTTCAAAGGATAAAAAATAAAGATAAAGATAGTCATACTAAGCTTAGTTTATGGGGTGAATTAATAATAATAAAAAAAAACTAAGTCACTAATAAGTTGTTTGTAATTCCTTAATTTTCCCTAGGATATGTGTTTTAACAGCAATAGACTTAAATTAAAAAGAAAGGTTAAATTTAACAAATTATATATATTTACCTAAAGAAAATGAGATAAGATGTATTTTACATTAATTTTACCATGAAAGTACTCTTGTAGAGCTCACATCTTCAGTGATGAATGAAATATTTAATTAAACTGCATATTAAAATTAAATGTAATGATTGTGATGGTATTTATATAGGAAAAACAAATAGATCCTCTAAAACTAGATTTCATAAATATTAGAGAAATTACAAAAATAATAAATTAGGTTTATCTAATATGGCAGACCATCTAATAAATACGAGTAATAAAGTTCTATTTCTGATATTTACACAAATTTAGAAATATTAGAAATTAATAAATATGACATAAAATAAATATATTAAAAAATATTACACATATAAATACACACAAAATTTCAACATAATAAACCATCAGGCAGTTTTTGAGGGAGATACTAAAACTATAACAAATAGCAACACACATATAATAAATTAAAATACAATTTTTGTTATTTTAGCATTTAAAATTTTTAATATACAGTTTAATTAAATATTTTAGTCATGACTACAGATAGAAAATCCTGCAAAAGTACTTTCATTTAAAAATTAAGGTAAGATATGTCTATTTTGTACTAGGTGGTTTATATTAATAGAGTTAAAAAAAAAATATATATATATATTAATTTATTTAAATTAAATTTCTTGTAAACCATGATTCCCCTATATGTAAATTTAGTTCTCTAGAATATAATTTTCAAAATTTAATTCAGCACTCCGCAAGTATAGAACAAATGAAAATGTTCTTACCTTAATTTTTTTTATTATATGCTTTCAGCTTAGGCCCATCCACAGTGATGAATTTTTTTTAATTTACTATCATTACATATAAACATTAAACAGAAATGAAATAAAAACCATATATAAATTAAAATATCAGAAGCAATGTTTGTTTAGTTAAGATTAAAAAAACTTAACATTATTTTTTTATACTGACTGAACAAATATTTGTTCTGATATTTTAATTTATATATGGTTTTTATTTCATTTCTGTTTAATGTGTATATATAAAGATGGTAAATAAAAAATGCATCACTGAAGATGGGCATAGGCCTGAAAGTGCTATGATTATATTAAGAAAATAAAGGTAAGGATGTTTTCTTTTGTTCTGTACTTACGAGGTGGCTGAATTAAATTTTGAAAATTATGTTCTAGAGAACTAAATTTACATATAGAGGAAACATGGTCTACAAGAAATTTAATTTAAATAAATTAATATATATGTATATTTTTTTCTTTAATAATTAAGGTAAAGAACTAAATAGTAACATCTGATTAAGTGTTGTCTAAAATGCTTTTCATATAATTAATTAAAAATTTATAACTTTCTAGTGAAAGTAACTAAATATATAATATCATACCAATATTCTCAGCATTTTTGGTCTTTCAAAACCACTGAAAAATTAACTTCTAATTTAGATGACAATAGGGCTCTTCTCCTTTCTACTTATTACACATGAACATTAATCATGTATACTTCAAAAGCTACTACATACTTCCATTTATTTACAATCTTATCTTCCGTATCATACACTTCACACGATGTACTTATTGATTTCTTCATCAGATGTATCATAAATTCAATGTTTATATTGCAAATAAACCTACATGTTTAAACTTTAGCTTGTTGTTGTATCCAGTATCTGTTTTGGGTATCCAGTATCTGTTTTTATAATCTTAAACTAAAAAACATGATAAGAATGCTTAGATTCTCAGAAACTGTCGATCAATTACCCTTTTATATGCATGAACAGATAGCAATGTACTATCTTTAATATGGCCATTTATTAGTAAAAGATGTACATACATCTGATTTATTAAAAAAATTCTTACTTTCCTTCAATTTTCAAGATGCTACTTCCTGAGGCATAGCAACTATTGTAGAACTGCAAAGTTTTATTAAGCTATAATCTTTTAATTTTCTCTAAAATCCAAAATTATACTTCTTTAATATTATTGCACAAGATACAATAGAAAATAGCAAAATGCTAATTTAAGGGTAACCGACAGCAAACTGAGTCTTATAAAAGATGAGTTAATTGACGATTTAGGAATAAAATAACAATGATCATAGTGTATTAGCATCTAATAATTTCTCAATTAAAACATACTTAGTAACTATACTGCAATTAAATTTTTTCACACTAAAATAACAATGTAATTGCAATATGCTATAAAATCAGTAATAAGTAGAAAGTAAAGATGTTCTTTTTTTTCAAAGATGAACGTGCAGTTACTGTCATGAGAGCAATTAGTAGTCAACATAGGTGTTCACAAGACAAGTACTTCCATACATTAGTACATAAAAGAAATTTCAATTATAAACAATTAAAAGAATGAAGCCGATTCACCAGAGCAGACAATGTTGAGAATATTATGTTAACTTCTTCCTGCGCTACTTTTTCTTAATCAAGAGTTATTACAATACATATCACCTGAATCATTAAGATACTTACAAAATCAGTCAATATATCTCAAACTGCATGTTTTCTACTGGTAGTAAAATTATTTTTTGTTTATCGATTGTACTTGTTAAATTTTTATCAACACCATTTCAAAAAGGCTTATTTTGAGATAACATTACAATGAAGTTATAAAAATTAAATTCAATTACAACTTACCATACAAAGAAGAGGATTAAGAAAATGTTTTTAAAAGTCACTGTAAATATTTAAATAAACAGAGAGCTAATGTGTTAAAAGTACACAGTAATTTATACAAGTACATACAATAAACAAAATATTGAATAAGAATCTTATAAGTGTGAGGTCTGTTCAAAAGTATCTGATCAAACTTTAATGTAAAGTATATTTCAATATGAGTGGTAAAGCATGGCAGAGTGCAGCACTACTATCTATTGTGTGTGCATGTTTTTTATGTTTTAGAGTACATCAGTGGTCGGCTAGCAGTCACTGTGTGCTAATATTACAGATGCTTATCAAATTTTTATTTTGTGAATATTGACAAAATGTTTTGATCAACACTACTGCATTAAATTCTTCCAAAGCTTTGATACACAAAGTAAAGTAATTCCTAAAATAAAGCACAATTTTTTAATAATGTTAGATTGCACAAATTAAAGAATAATTATGATTTTATACTGAAAGGCTGTCAAAAAGATGAAATTTAAGTGTTATTAATAACATGTGCAGCTTGACAAGGGAAAATTATTGGCTGGCCATCTAAAAATTGGGATAAGAGATGGTTCCATACAAACGATTTTAATAGAAAACCTGGCATGCACAGATTAGCCGAAATTTTTGCCACAGTTGCTTTTATTTAAATACAGAAAAATCCATTTTGTCATTGTACAGGACATGCTGGAGTGCTCCAATGGTGATTAACATCCTTAAGACAATGGCAACTGGTAATGAATCATGGATGTATGGTCAAAATTTAGAAACCTCAGCTCATTACCAACATTTCCAAGGCCAAAAAATATATGACAAGTATAGTTAAAATAAGGCAATATTGGTTGTTTTTGAGCATCAAAAATATTTATTAGTTGGCCAAATTATCAACAATATTTTATGGAGGTTCTAAATTATCTTCACAACGCAGTTAAGCACAATAGGTCTGTTGTGCTTAAGCTCTTGAATAATAAATATGGTAATCTTTCAAATGATCATCTGGTGTATATATTTTTATAATATTTAAAATAGTAAACTAGGAAAAAAGTAAATTAGTGGATATATTGTTTTTCATCTGGAAAAACGTATGAATGGAAGGAAAAATAGACAACTAAAATATGTTATCTAAGCTATTTGAGAAGAAAAATCTTCAAAAAAATAAAAGAAACACATTTATACAAAAAGTATTCAATAAATTTCAGATTTATATAAGAGAGAAATTGAAATTTCATAAAGGAAAAATGTAACATAAGATTTTTGTTTTCAAAGGTTAATAAAGACAAATATTCACAGTTGATTGGAATTACCACAATGAAATGTTCAGACAGTGGACATGCTATATAAAACAATTTTTGAATGATGTGGTTTACTTCCACTACTTCTCTGTTAATAAAAAAAAAAAAAAACAAGACAAAACATAATATGAAATTAAAAAAGGAAACTTATTATTTTTAATATTTTCCCGATTGGGAAAAATTAAATAGACCTTATGCAGAAATTCAAATAAATAAGATATCCTATAAAAATTTATATATTATGATTATGTGTGGTTCTTAATCACTTTACTAAATTTATGTAAGAATTTGCATTTTAATTAAAATATTACTAACAGAAATTAAAATACATATTCTGTAAAAATTGGAGTTTAGAGTTAATAATGATTAAAGTTATTGAGACATGTCATGGAATACTAACATAGAAAGTCATAAATTTTTAATATACAACACATATAAACTTCTGAATATTCTTATCAAAATAGTAAATGTTAGTTTAAGTTTTCCAAGCACATTTAGGGGAGTATTTCAAGGTTTTAAATTTTTATTCAGGACAAACTATACAAAGTGTGATCGAAATGGAGATAGAAAAAGTACATGAAGGAAAAAATTCTCACCAAATAAATGATGAGATCTGTTGCAATTTATGGTTGTAATGACGTTAGAGAAAAACCACAATGACTTTATGTAGCTTTCTTCAACATCCCACTTAAAGTGTAACTTTTAACCGACTGGCAATTTTGGTAACAAGACTTTGGTTTAACATTGACTTCAACAGGTAAATTTAAGACCAAACTGCATTTTTTAAAATTAGAAACTCATAGCAACCAAACTAAATCCCAAAGCAAACTGGACAATAGATAATCTACTGCATCAAATTCTTTTGATTACTTCTGACATTGCAGTTATGTAATCCATATACATTCAGCATAAGAATAACAAAAAATATGTCTACCACAAATAAGATTATTTACCAATTAAAAATTTTATATAATTTGTATGTTAAATGCTATCATTAAGTAAATTTAAAGTAAATAAGGTTTTAAAGCTTACTTTCACATGGTATTGTTACATCAATGTAAATAATTAACTAAAAAGGACACTAGTTTTGAAGAAATAGTAAATCAGCTAATATTCTTAAAAAAAAATTTCATGTTTAGTTTTTTCTAGCTTGGACAGATCTAAGGACAATCCAGTGTTGAATCTCTATCAATGTGTTATTGAGCATTAGTTTGATTAATCTGATAAAAATAGCTCAATTTTATTAGTATTTAGAAATATCTCACAAAAGAAGAAAAATAATGCTGATGTTATAAAGGAAAAGAAAATATGTTATTAACAATGTACCATTCTTTACATAGCTGTTTGAGTTCTTTTGAAAAAAATGGTCAATCTGTACCATTATACTATGTGAGTCACAAAAAAAATCCCATACAGAATTCAAAATAATTGGTAATTTGTCTAAATAAATAAAATAAAGCACAAACTGAACTGACATATCCGAGACATATGCTTGTAACGGCTAAAACAGCAAAATATGAAAGATAAAGTTAATAAAAAAGTAAAATCATCAGAAAGTGAAACAAAATAACTAACAATAGCTTATAGCTTATTGTACTTCACTCAACTTACTGATCCAATCTTAGAGTGTGATCACATTTTTCTCCAAACATTTCTACAACATCTGCTAACTATCATCTGCATAAACAGTACATAAATGCAGTTATATCTATTCTTATTAAACCTGATAGAAATTTCTTCTACTTCACTTTTAATGTAATGAAACAGTTGGTAAATGATTATAAATTTGCAAAGAAACGAGAAAGACAATTAAGTTACAGATCCATGCAATTTATAAACTACATAAAAATAATTTGGCTCTTCAAAATTTATAACCAGTATTTTAATTTATTTTCTTTTATAATTCTTAACTATCAAAACAACAATGAAATCTTTGTTTATTACTTATCACCATCAAATACAAAATCATTTTAATTCAAAATCCATTCTAATCTAGTAAGTAAAAAATAAATTACAAGTGTTAATTATGAAATACATGGATCAGTTATCATCTTCACAAAATCATTTTCAGGATAATTAAAAAAATTTAGGATTTGTAAAATATGTAGTAGATGTTTGAAAACAATAAACAAGAAACATGCTCAAAAGAAGACTGTGCACTCTCTCAAAATCATATAAATGTATATTTGAGATTATTCAGTATTTCATGTTTTAAATAGGTAAATTAATTGCTTTAAGAATAAAGGATTGGTTGACATGGGGTGACCCAGTCAACTAGCCTTGTAGAGAAGCAAGGAATCTCTACCCATCTCATACACTCCTGTGAAATATACAAAGTTCAATATCTTTAATCACTACAGGAAACTGAGGATGTAAATATGTGTATTTTTCTTAACACTAATAGTATTTAAAGGTACTTTGTACGTTACAATGTTTTATTCTGGATAAGCTATAGATCAGATCTAAAAACAAACATTAGAGCATGAATGCTAATGGTAAGTAAAGCAGTATTTATAAAAAGGGAGTAAAAAAAAATAATGCTGCCCACTCTTAACAATGCTGTAATTTTTTGTAAGCAAAAAAGAATAATTTATGAAATAATATACTGTACTTCAAAATTAAGTGACAAATAAACATTAAATAAGAATCTAGTTCAGCTGACTTCATCTCAGTTAACTTGCATGTTGCTACACTTTGTTTACTATCTGAAATTGTTGTTTTTGATCAGCTGAAACCTACTATAAATATTTATTAAATAGGATTTTTATTACACTGATATATACTTCACTTTCTTTTTAATTATATTTTGTATAATATTACAGAAAAACATATAAGACTTTGCTTACATTCTAACTTCAATGGAGTTAATTTTATGGAACTAAACTATAAAATATTCTATACGGAATACAAGATCATCTGGACAATTTTCTTAACTTAGATGGTAGTAATCTACCATCTAGAAAAAAGACAACTCCATCAAAAGGAGCACCTCAGGTCCCCTTGAGTACGTAGGACATCTTCTTCACACAATCCTTTACAAAGTCAGGGATTTTTATTATGGAAGGATCAGTACATTAATGATGTGCAATTTTTTTTTATAGATCAGTTAAAATAAGTGGTGTAAGAAATTGATTTTCCTTTAAATCTGAAGAGCCAGCCATAATGTTTAGTTTTACTGAGGCTCAGGTTTCCTTAAGGTAAATTCTAATCTATCCCCAGAATTATATGGTGTGTAGAAGTATCTAACAAAATTTCATAATACTTTCAGATAGATCTGTGCAAGAGGTTATCTTTATAGTATTACTTCAGCAACTTACTAAAGAAAAAAATTATTTAATTTTGCACACATTCAAAATATTCATTGGGCAAAAAAAACACAGGAATAAAAAATAATTATGTCAGCACATGAAATGGTTACATAAAGTAACAATTATTTTTTAATTTAAAATATTTAGTGGCTAAACAAAATAACATACAAATATAAGATTGTTATGTATGCTAGTTCTATTATGCACTCTTTCTGTGCAGTGTCACATGTGCACAATTAAAATTGAAATATTTGGTTAGAATACAAAATAATTACTGATAACAAAAATTTGTGTATAATTAACAGATCAGAGGAAGGATAAGTTATTTAAGAAAAATCAACAAAGCAGAAATGAATTCAGATGTTTGACAAAATGGCATAACTTCAGGATTCACTTTTGATTTAATTATAGAAACAGGAATGAAAATTCACTTAACACTGTGGCTTCACTGCGGAAGAACTTGGATTTGAGAGGGAAAAAAATAAAACATTTGTTATGTTTTAGATAATAAGCTATTTATTAGAGATTCTGGGCAAAAAATCTTGATCATAATAAAGAGAAATATAACAAATGGCCATAATGATAACATAACTTAATTGTAATAGTAATGGGACATAGTAATGGGACAAGCAAATGAAGTAAAATATTGGAAATATATATTATTTTAGATAGTGTGTTTTAATACACTAATAAATTACAAGATATGCAAAGTACGGATTACAAGATATGAATAACTATTTTATTACACATGCTGTGATCACCACTTGTACACATACCTTCAAATAATGTTTAGCCTAATATATAACAATTGTAGACAATTAACATGTAAACAATTAACACATAAACATATTTACAAGGATAAGAAATATAGTGTACTAATGTTTACTTTTTTCTGTTTATGATGTCGCACAACACAAAATGAAATTGATTAAATCATCAACTAAAATAAATATAACTGAAAATCAATAGATTAGAGAAAAAATTAGATACTGACCAGTGGTACTTGCTGGACCGGTGGCATGCCAGATGGACCGGGTACTGGTTCACCCGAATGCGGGGAAGGTATACGGCTTGTCGAACAACTTAGTCCAATCGTCATGTCACTGGGTCCACTATGTATAGAGGACATGTCATCCTCAGGTTCTGGAGATCTGCTCTGTGTGTCTGTATTTTCACACAAAGTTTCCGAAGCGGTCGGAGGTGTTTGTGATGGCCGTAATGGCGGCGGTGTCTCCGTGTCTGTGGGAGGTCGCTTAGCAGGTGGTGGAGACGGTGTTATAGGAGGTTCTTGAGATCGAGGGGGTTCAGTATCCGTATCTTCGCGGGCGGACTTACCGCTGGCCGACCTTAAGTGAGTCATTTCGGCAAGTCCTTTTACTTTCAAACTTTCAGCAGTCTTCAACAAGGCGGACAATTGGCAGTACTCTACGTTAACTTCACCTCTGTACATAAACTCAACTAGAGTTCGGAGTTCAGAAAAGCACACGTCTTTTAGAATAACTATAGGATGTCGGTTCGGGTGATCGACAAAAAGTGACTGAAAGTAGGACGAGCAAGCCGAGAGGACTACTTTATGGGCACGGATCGAATGTCCTTCAGAGCAGGCAAGAGTAACGTCCACCAAGCTTTCGTCTTGCAAGAGCTGACTAAACACACCTAACAAGTTGCTTTGATGATTGTTCCACCTGAGGCAGTAATGCTCACTTCCCATGTCTGTGATCCTGCCCTGAAACAAATGATAACATTGATACAGAATACGCAAAAAAAAAAGAAGTAACATTTTTTTCATTTAAAGCTTACAACAAATAAAAATTGAAATTAGTAGGAGGTTAAAATTCGACACAAATTATGTCTTTTATAATATAGGCTTTTAATTAATTCTTTACATACACAAAAAATAATAATTAAAATTATCTATTATAAAAGAATTCATCTATGATAAAAGAATGTTGACTTCCGATGACGGATTTTCGTAACGAGAAATACAGTAGCTACAAAAATGTCTGAGCTACATACATACGATTCTATGTAATATTTTAAAAGATTTTCTTCCAGTAGTACTCAGTATTCTCGCGTTATTAATGCTAACAAATTTTATAACTACCAGAAATGACAAGTTAATTCTTAATTGTTATTCTCTTTTTATCGTATTTCAAGAATAGAATAGAACCTGTAAAATAACATACAATTTGTAGAGAAATACAATCTGTGAACGGAGTGTGTGAATAACTATCTGATGTTAAAGAGTAATTTTCCCCCTCAGGTGATGTCTTTGATAAATGTTTTTAGAACTTTAGAATTATAAACTGGAAATAACGAACCACTTTTCCAGTTTCTTGTAAGGATGATGCGAAAATCTTTAGGTGCAAAATGTGTCTTAGTGAGGATCAGCTCCAAACTGTTAATGTGATCTTCCACAATTTCTTTCTTTCCTGCATGATTTTCTTCTACATATGTCTGATCTCTGTAACTGTTAAATTCATGATACTTCAAGAATAACTACACGAACATTAAATGTTCGTAAGTGATCAAATGTTATTTTACCATGGGTGTAAGCGTTATTTTTTAAACCTGGTCATTACTGTCCATTTATTTTCACCTTATGTTTAATTCACTGCTTTTTTTCCGTTTGAAAACTTAATGTAGAATTTTTTTGTCAGCGCTTTAAACTTCTTACATTTTACATTAGTTCGCAATTTCAATTCAAATCGTCAGAAGGAACCCGACCTCTTATGTTTGGTGCAAGAAAAGAGAGCTATTTACAACCGACAAGAACAGGCAAACAAACTTTTTAAATTTAATCTGAATGTAAAATCTTATTTAGCTAATTAAGTTTTATTCTTCTGGTATCAGTATTTTGACATATCGAGTGGTCAACTAACTTATTATTTAATAAGAAAAACTTTAAATTATTAAATATTTTAATAAGGATCAGTCTTCCAGGTGGATATAAAAAAATCCTTTATAGGGGAAGGTTAAAAGGAAATCCTATAATTTTTAAGTAATGTTGCTGTTACTTTCAGAACACAACTAAAATTTTCGCAAAATACGAGGAAACTGTAAGATCCAACCTTAATCTATCTTCATCCGTTTTAGGATGAGTTAGTGGGAAAAATCGAAAAGTGTTTGACAGAAAATTGAAGTTATCATCGGTACCGAATTTTAAACTTCAACTGAACAATGACAAGCTGTAACCGAAGGTTATAAAAAACATGATTTCATCCTGTTGATGATTTAAACAAAATAATATAAACCAAATGTATAAACAGCCGACCGGGTAAAATTACAAGTAAAAATCATTCTCCATAATTAAAAAATGAAATAGTTAATTTCTAAGAACAACCTATATAAAATGGCAAAAGTCAACAAATAAAATACTGTTAGCACAAATTGATCGTTGACTTTTCATGATTTCAGGTAGTGATTACCAGTGTTATTCACGGATACAACTACATTAGTTTTAGAACTGTTTACTGCATTTTACAACGTATTTATAACTAGTGAACATTTAAATTTAACAACAGTAAATAAATCACCGATCGTTCTTATTAAGTACTTTAAATAGATTTAACTAAAATAAATATTGCATTGTTTTAAATAATTAATACGTAGTACATAAAAAGAAAAAAAAAGAAAAAAACTGTTACCTATCAGAGTAATTATTAATAACATTATTTTGCCAAAACAGAACTAACTTCAAATTCGGTTTTAGAATGGTTACATTTACGAAGAGATTTTTACGAGAGATTTTAAAAAATAAATAAAAAATACAACCGTTCTAAAAAAATAAGTACGATTACGTATTTTTTAAATGTTTTATTTTTATTCTGAAATTAGTTTAAAACAATTAGCTATTTGGTCAATAACTGTTTTGTAGTAGTGCTAAAAGTACAAAACTAAATAGCGAATTAATCTGTGCTTATGAGATAGGGAAGTAATATTTAATTGTACCAACTGGAGTTTCATATTATTTACTTCGTTTAAACGTGTAAACTTAAATTTATTTGCCACCAAATATCCATTAACAGTAATAGAATAATAATAATAATAATTGGTCCATTTATTAGGGTATTATCAGTAACATGACGTCTAACTTAATAAATAATGATTTTAAAAGAAAAAATGGAAATTTGTTTAATAGTGTATAAATTTTCTTAATTTTTACATATTATATATATATATATATAAAATTATCCCTTTCTATTTAAACGTGAAATAAGTGCACTATTCTTAAAATCGCCTTTATATTCAAATTTATTCGCTGTTAAGTTTTATGAACATTTGTGCAAGAGGCTTGAAAACAATCGCGAAAATATTTGCATAAACATTCTGATCGAATAGAGAAACTCCTACCTTATTTTTTACTCAGATAAAAAGGCTCAGAGTTGCTTTCTTATGACACTCCATTAGTTTTAATGTTAGGTAAAAAAAAAAAAAAAAAAAAAAAAAAAAAAAATATATATATATATATAACTTCCCAATTATTATAATTTCTATTCAATGAAAATAACATAAAAATTACAGTACTTTTATTTTTCACTTAATTAATCTGAAAGAAATATTATAATCCGTAATATAATATTAATACATAACGGATGTCTTCCCACAAAATAAATAATATATTACTCTCAACATTAATGTTCATAGTGATAAAAACAAATCAGTACATAAATTACGGTTATCATTTCTAAGATTTTAGCTTTAATATAATTTATTTTTAATCTGTCATCATTTTGGGTTAGCAAACTGATTTTAAAAAGTTCAGTTCTGTAATGCTTTCGCACTAGTCTTCTTGTTCCACATATCCTTAGTGAAAAATTATTCTCAGACCCTGAATCATTAATAACAATAATAATAATAATCAACAGGACAACATTGAAAATCAACAAAATTTTTAACACGTAAGTGGGTTATACAGATTTTAAACTGTATTATATGAGTTTTCAGTCATTATTATTATAATCATCATAAATCATTATAATCATCATTATTATTATTATATTCTTTTTTTTTTATTATTTACAGAAAACGTTTAAAAAAATTTTACAATCAACTTTCCTAATTTCTTGGTTATTCTTCTATTATTAAAAATGCATTCGTACTTCATTCAGTAAAGTGTCAACAGACACGGATGTAAAAGGAATAAACTTTCTTCATTTTGTTTCTGCTGCCCTTAGGAGAAAATGAAGAAGTCAAGCACTGAATTTAACTGTAACCTTTTGATTTTTGTTTTATGAAAATTAGGTGAATATTTAATTATCTAGAGGTTTAAACACATTTTACAGTCACACAGAATGCAGAAATATTGAGATGTAATTCTAAATTTATGAATCTAAAGACTTACGTAACGGATAAAAAATTCTTTTTCCTAAATTTCGCGGACGGTTGACATAAGGGGCGTTTTAATAGTACGAATCTATTCTGATCCATATTAATTCCAATACGCACGAAATCATTATTGTATTTATAAACGAATGGGGGGATCTGTTTTAAAGTCAAAATTTCTTAATAATAACTAAGTATATGAAACTAGTCATTTCAGTAAACGCTTGGAGTACATGGTTTAAATTTATATTCTTGAATTTATGTTGCGTTTAACATATTTATGCGCAAAAAAATGTTCGATTTTGTTGGAGATACTGAAACAGAAATAACTGCAAAAATACGAGCAGTAAAACTAAAATTTTTACACAATAGTAACGAACACAGTAATCAGTACTAATCATGAAGGAAAAAATCTGTTTTTTCCGCAAACAGAAATACCCTAAAAAATTATTAGCAGTTTATACATACCCCTAAGCGTTACTCACAAAATCTTGATGAGGAAGTTTTCAGTATAGTTTTACGAATAATAAAATTAAAAAAAATCATAAAATGAGTCTAAATTTTTATATTTAAATGTTTTTCCCCGACACGAAAATAAAAATTAGGCTGGCCCAATACATATTCAAAAACTACGCGGATAACTAGTTTACACAAAAGGAACACCGTTTCTTAACTTTAAGTATCTAATTAATTTAGTGTACTAAAATTCAAACCGTTAAAATGTGATTTTACATATAATTATAATTCGATATAAAATTATACGTTACTAAATATATAGTCATTAATATAAATTAAAAAAATATAACGTTGCAATAAAGTAAAGTAGTCGCTTGATAATGTTCTTAATAATATTCAATTAAAAAAAAAGCAATAAAAATAATTTTTACAGTATGTTATCACATTACACACACATACATACACGTGTTAGAAAAAAACAAACTGCAATTTAATAAAAATAAATCAAATGCTAATGAACTGAAATAATATTTGTAAAGACCGATGTTCTTTAATCTTAATATTTCGACAATAGTTAGATATAAACGATTAGAATCACATGCAATAAAACAATCTTTAAATCTGGTTAACATAATTGATAACAATCAAGACAGAAGCTACTGCATAAAAGAAAGT
>JAAAKQ030203116.1:0-51471 GCA_010016005.3 Zanna intricata | reverse complement strand
GAGAAGGCTTGATATCGTGTTGGTTATTTACGAATCATGTTTTCACTATAATTGGCGACCGTGATAGTATTGTTAAAAAAATTGTGGGGAAATCGATATCATGTTACATACGAATCATTCGCTCACGTCATGTTTAATATTGAATTCTATACACTTTTACAGAAAAACAATTAAAAAAAAAAGAAGGAATAAAAAGGTAAAGTTGTATGACTACAAGTTGACTACTTGACAACTAACAGTCTACCTGTCATAAGGTATGATTACAATAACTTTAAAAAATGTTAAGATATATAACCAAATTATGATTTTTTTTTTTTATTATTAAAGTCAGCAGTAACTGTTTTTGGATCTTGAATATAATGCCATAAGGATCAAACTTCTTTCTCTTTTTGATGTCATTAAAGATTAAGATTTATGAAGACATTCAAAATAAAATCAGAAAAGAATATGCAGTAACTAATTATCTTTGTAACTTTGTTATAGTTTTTTTTATGTAAAAAGGCATAAGGAATGAACAAGAATATCATAGAAATGAATCTGAGAGAATTGTTTTAAGTTTATAACATTTAAAACGCCTATAATTTTTTTTCACCCTGCATTTGTATTCTTTCCTTTCTCTTCTCTTAATGACAAATCTTGCATAACCTCTGAAACGTTGTTTCCTTGAATTTTATGCTAAATTATTCCTTGCTGATCAATCTCATAAATGTGATAATTTTATGACATTGTTTGTTTATTGCCTGTGCACTCTTCATTTGGAAAAAATGTAATGATTACATCATTCAGAAGATCTAGGATTTGATTTGGTATTTTATATGTATCATGTCAGTCATATTTCATTGACTTAAATAATCTTATTACAAGTTTTTCTAATCTTTAAAGTTTCCATCTCTGGAAATTAATAAATTTGGAGAAGGTACGGTCAACAGTAAAATAATATTTAAAAATTTAACAAAGAAATCAAGAGAGAAAAGTTCAGAAGACCAGAGCTTTTCATGATTTAGGAAGTATACTAACAGACAACATTTATTCTTAGATTAAAATAAATACTTTATCATTTCCAGGTTGAAATGTTCAGCAGAGATCCATTGTTACCATCAGGTAGTGGAGGTACTGGTTGGGTAATTGTTGCAAGACGAGTTTCTGGACCTGTGTATACTCAACATCATTTAATACCGGGTTCAACATATACATTTCTTGTTCGAGCAGAGAATTCACATGGTCTTTCACCACCCAGTCCTTTATCAGATCCTACACTTTTAACAGAAACACCAAATCCAACGGAGGAAGATAGAAATATTAAAGAAGCTAGATCAACTCTTCTTGCAGGACATGTGGTTGAACTTAGTCATATACAACCAGTCAGTTCAAACTCTATAAAACTTGGTTGGGAGGTAAATATGGCGTTTTTATGTTTATTTGAAAATGAAATATTGAAGTTGCAGTAATAGTAGTTTTCTTATAAAGTATTTTAATAATCTTCACAATATTTGTTTTTAACTTCCACCTCTTCTTGCTTCAATAGCTCCAACATTCATGCCTAGAAAGACACAAGGATCTTTCATTTAGGTGCAAGAACCTATAGCAACAAGGCTAACCAAATCTACATTATCAACATATCAGGTCAGCACTATCAACACTATTCTAAAACTACCTTCATATAATACTCAGACATCATGTATATGATATATTTTACATGCATCTGCCAACCTCCTTGGTATAATAGTATTTCTACATTTCATTCAACATTTCTGGGTTCAAATCCTAGACAGGTTTTGCACTTTTCACACACTAAAAAACTAATTTTTCATCATCAAAAAACAGTAGTCAACAGGGTGAAAAAATAAATCGTGCATTTCTAGCACCTAATATCATTTGAAAAATACTGATCTATTTCTCCTATCAAATCAACTTAAAATAAAATACCAGTTATTGTTGAACTAAAGGCAATTTTTCTTGCTGCCTGAATGTTGATAAACAAAAATTTATTTTTAATAAATGTGGCTGTCAACCATAAACAGTGTGTTTTATCTCGCATCAAAAAAGTTTTTGGTTACTGAAGAGTAAAGAACAGAAAGAAAGTTTACCATAATTATGGCTCTGCCAACAATCTTATATTTTGCTGAAACATAGACATCGACTCTCAAAGAAATATAGAAGTAGGAATCTGTTATTGAAGGTCCAATATATGTGTTTGATATTTATACAGCTTAATGAGAAAACTGGTAATTTTATGAGGATTGACTGTAGTATGAGATTATAAATTTGAAAAAACTGTATGGGTAGATCTTTTAAACATCGATTTAAATAAGTGAATGACAGATGAAGTATGGCAATAGGATGGATCTACATCTTAAGGAAGAAAAAAATTATTTATAGCTTCAGTTAACATGAAATTCAGTAATTTTTGTATTAATTTTATTTTTGTTATATTTTTTATTTATAATAAACAAAATAATAGCTTCAAAAGAATATACTAAAACATAGAAACAAAATTTACTTTCACAGTTCCTCTTTAAAATTTTTTGAATGGCGTGGAATCCACCACCGACAATAAACTTTGCCTAGTTAGTACTGTTACAGTACAGCTCTTCATGCAGTAATAACCATCAAGAGGAGGTTATTTGCCATTTGTGATTAGGGTATACTAAACTTACTCAAGATCATCTCATATCTCAAAGTAATGCATCTGTTTGTGTTTGCTGCAACTATCTACAAACAATACACCACATCCTTGTGGAATGTGTCTGTCACTGCATTAGAAATTTGAATTAGGGGATAATCTGAAGTATTTTTCGAAACAATATGACAATGTTATAGAATATCTTGCTATTTCTTAAGGTCGTGCACCTGTATTCAAATATTTAATAATAATTGTAATGTTTTATTTATTTATGCTGTTTGTCATATCCAGATGATAATATTGTTGTTTTAATTTAGATTTTTACTATTGTTATTTAATTGTGGTTTTATTTCATCTTTAGCATATAGCATAGGCATTTTACATCTATGATGTATTGTGTGAGGAATATTTTTACCTGTGATACTGTGTGTTTTAATCATAATTTTTATTTGTTTTTTATTATGTTATTTAATTTTTAAGTTATATTCTGCCTTTTACATATGGTTTGGCTTCTTACACCCATGCTGTACTGATTGGAACGTGTTATTGACTGTGATATTGCATGTTGCAATTATTATTGTTATTCATTTCTTTTTTATTATTGATGTTCTTATTTTGTTTATAAGTTTTATTTTCCTTGTACATATGATGTGGGCTCTTTACAGTCATGATATAGTGTGTGTGCATATTATTGTCCAGTAAACTTCATGTTGATGTTGCTAAATTAAACTGTTTATTAAAATAACATTGTATCCAGGCTCTATTACTTGTGCATAAAAAAAAAATTAATTTGTTGAAAATTTTTAAAGTTGGCATTGAATGAACAAGTAATAAATTTATAAACATTAATTTAGTGCCAATTTCAAAAACAATAAAAATTTAAATAATTTTAAATTGTATTTTTCTCTTTTTACTGCAGATTTTTTAGTTTCATTTTTATTGCTATTTTATTTTAAATATTTAGTTTTAGGTTTATTTAAACGTGGATTACTTATAAAAAAATGTGCAATCCATGTGAAAAAAATTTTGTTTGCAAGAAAAGTAAAGACAAGAATTCCGTGACTTTATAAAAATAAGAAAGGGAATGCAAAGAATTGATAAAGGCTATTATTAACATGTTTGAATTAAGGCTCATCTATAGAATGCAGGAATTACTTTTTTTAATGTTAGGTTTTCCAAACAGTTTTGTTGAGATTTCATATGTCAGATAACATATTATTAAGGTGTAACAATCTTCCAAGTGATAACAGCAAACAAATAAAAAATGTATTTAATTAATCTCTGCAGTCCATGTCATTTTTTACTTAAAAAATCTTCTGCTTATATTATCTGCAAGAAATTTACTGTGAGACCTCCAGAGAAACTTCAACAAAATGTTTAAAAAATCAGTAAAACTGGTACATCTGGTAAAGTTTAAAGCTTTAACACACAAAAAAAAGTTTAAAAACACTCAGTTGAACTGAGAAGCTTCTGCTTTTCTTACACCTACCAAAACGTGGATAGGATACAAGTAATAAGGTATATATTTTTAGTAAAGATGCAGATTTATTGGAGAAGCTGTTTATTGTTAAATTTAAAAACATTTAAAGGATTTATTTTACTTTTAAATTTATAATTTATGTTTAGAAATGTTTTAATTTAATGTTAGATTTTTAAATTAAGTTATTTCTACAGAATGAATTACATTATTTTTTAAATACTTTATTTTTATTTTTTTACAGATTTTGAATTCTGATTACGTAGAAGGTTTTTATATTTATTCAAGGGGTTTAGATACACAAGCACGATCTACAAGTATGTTAACTGTATTACATGCAGGTGAAGCTTCTGGATTTTTAGTAACTGGTCTAGCACATTTTACTCGTTACCAATTTTTTCTTATACCATTTTATAAGACTGTTGATGGTAGACCTTCAAATTCAAGAACTGCTCGTACATTAGAAGATGGTTAGTTAACTACTTCTGTTTCTCATACATGTATGAAATTTTGAACATAGTTAGTTTATTATGAAACAATTATAAGCTATATTAAAGTTACTTAATAGACTATAGAATAGTCATACTTTTTAGAACTACTTCAGTTGCAACATAATTAAACAAGCAATAAAACAACACTCATTGCTAAAAAAAATTATGCCAGCAGCACAAACCTAAAAAAAAAAAAATGAATCAGATAACAATTTATTGTAAGATTATTAAAACATACAATCATTGAAATTGAAATAAATTGTGTTTACTTCTTTTTATTTCAGCAATATTAAAAAATGACAGTTAATTTAGTTTTATAAAAATTTCAACAAATCATTTTATTTCTTTCATTATTGTTTCAGTTCCTTCTGAACCACCAACAAATATGGAAGCTACATTATTAAATTCGAGTGCTGTTCATTTGAAATGGAAACCACCTCCGTCTCATACTCATAATGGTATTCTTCGTTCATATCAAGTAAGTTATTTTTTATTAGCATTATGATGTGAAACATAATTTCAGTATAGCTAAAAAAAGTAGTTTATGAAACAAAGAAACATATTAAACTCATGAAAATTAATTAACAAAAATTTGTCTCAACTGAATGAATCATTGTTCCTAACTGTATCATACTGCACAGCTGGGAGGACCAGCTGTGCAGTATTACACAGTTTTAGTGAACATCACTATATTGTAGCAGTACTATTGCGATTGTAGAAAGCAATTTTTAGTATGCTACATCATCAAAAAGATTACTGGAAAATATAATATACAATTATAAAACCCTTATTTTAAAAGAATTGGGAAATAGCATTCAATTAGTAAATACAGCTTAATTTCAAGTTTAATAAAAAAATAAATATTTTCAATTTCAGATTTCAAAATCTGAAAATTCATGCTTTCTTTTAAAATATTTTCTTTCAAGCAAATTTTAATTTTCAAACTTATTTAAAATTATATTTTTTTTTATTGCAGATTGTAGTAAGAGGTGGAGAACCATTGAATGGTTCAGTATTAAGTAATGTATCAGTTAATGCTGGTACTGGTACCCCTTCACTACTTCTTACTAATTTAACAGCTGGTGTCACTTATACTGTTGAAGCAGCTGCTGTTACTAGAGCTGGTGCTGGTCCTTACAGTGCACCAGCTATTCTTAGATTAGATCCTGCATCTAGATTACTTCTCAAGGATCAACAACACAGGTATCAGATTATTTTTTTTTTTTCAGTTTTTACAACAATCCACCATTGAATGTGATAAAAAGATTATAGAATGCTTAAAAACACTGGCAACATGCTTCATTAGTAAGAAATCATCAGAAGTAAACAATTCTGTGCATTTTTTAAACTTATACTGTTATTGTTTAATGAGGTTTTATCGATAATGATAGTAAACACCTTAACTGCTCATGTAAATACAGTATGGGATGTAAACACAAATTATTGTTCTATAAATGCATTTAACTGTCTTTGGCAAGACAGTAAAGTACCCCAATCTAAGCCAGTCCCCCTGTGGAGTGACTGTCTCCTTCCTTTACCCTTCTATCTTCCATATTTTTCTATCCCTTCTTGCTTGGGCAGGTATCATGGGAATTGTGTCATAAGCCTCACACTGTCTGTGGCAGAACATCTCTATTAGCCAACAGAACAGCTGCTTCTTTATTTGAGCTCAGTGAAGTGGCAATTCTACCTGTAAAAATGCTCAAGGATTCTATATAGTAGGTGATCTACCACTATACTTAGTTTTTAAATGACACCAGTGAAATGCTATATTGAAATAAGAAAAATTTGAATCAGATTCTAACGTCTGTGTACATTTGTCACATTTGTACTCAGCAACCAACCTAGCCAGGAGCATCGTCTTAAAATCTGACATCCTACTGACAAGCCCCAATAACTCAAACACTTAAATAACCATATCATTTAAATAAAATGTCCCATGTAAACACTTTATTTAATCGAAAAACCACCAAAATAAGACATTTACTCAGAAAAGTAGCTTACTACTCAAAGAAATATTGTGATAAACAGTATTAGAATATTAAGTTTTTTCCATTTTTATAACTGTTCCTTTTTACTGCTTTAAATAACCATTGTTAGTGTGTCCATGAATGATACCCACATGAAATAGTACAATAATTACCAATAATTATAATTTCATCATTAATGAGACTTAAATGTAATAAGATAATTAAACCCATATATACCCTACAAATACCTGTAATTGATATCAAAAATTTGTTATAGACAACCAATTGGACTTGATCCCAGTCTTGGACCAGCAGGAAGTGAATTTCTCACTGAGACGTGGTTTATGGCGTTATTAGGAAGTATGGTTGCTGTTATGGTTTTACTTTTTGGTGCTATGCTTTTAGTTAGAAGACGGCAACTTTTAACAAAGAAAACAACATTACCTGGTAAAATTTTATTTAATTTTTAATTAGTTAAATTAAATTTCTTTTTTTATAAAAAATTAATATCATTTTCATTGAAGTCTTACATTTAAATCCGAAATCCTCAATGGTCAGCAATTTTCTTCTTTTTTTTTTTACATAAAAATGAGGTAAATCTGAGGGATATTTTAAAAACTCAGATTTTTTTTAATGTTTGCCAAATGTATGTATTTATTTATACTTTTGTTTGACTATTAATACTTTTTTTATCAAAAAAAAAAAAACTTATTTGTTTCTTTTTTTAAGTGGCATCAGTTACTTGATCATAACTGACTTCAATATTTTGAGACATTGAAGTTCACTCAATACAATTTCTTTAGATGCTAACCAAAAATCAAAAGTATAGCAGTATATACACCAGACTCCTGCCTGTTGTTCATTGTGTGTGTGCGTGATGCATGCATGCGTGTATGTAAATATATATATATTATATTATATATATATGTGTGTGTGTGTGTGTGTGTGTGTGTGTGTGTGTGTGTGTGTGCGTGTGTGATAAAGTTAATTCAGTTACTTTAAATCTGTTTTAAAATATATGAAATGAAGCCTCAGTTAAGTGCCTTAGAAAACATTCCTAAGTTTTGTTTGAATGCTTTTAAATTGTACTGTCATTCAGGTGTATGTTCACATATTTTAATTAAAAAATTATGAAAAAATTTACAATAGAATTATTTACAAAATTTGAACCAGATAAGACAAATTTTTTTAATAAATGTTATTTCTTTTTTATATTGAACTACTATTAAGAAATAAATTCACTTAAAGAACTTTTGAAGAGATACTTAGATGAATAGAAGATTAATTCTGTGTAGCAGAATCTTGCTGAGGCAAAATATGTTGGTGACCCATATTAAGATATACAGATTCATTTAATTTGGTTATAAAGGATAAAAACTGCAAGGGATGGTGAGGATGTGAATGTATGAAACATATCAAAGTATCCTGAATGTAGTGAACAGGCTGAGTTAGCATAGAACAGAAAGGAATGGAGAATAACATTAATTCTTGCAGCTTAATTCTTGCAGTCCAAACAATTTTCATAGTTTGAAAAATAAAAGGAAAACCTATTGTAAAACAGAACTTATCCAAGACAAATAATCTTGGAAAAAGATCACCAACAATGTCAATAGGTATTATCAACACAGAAGCCATAATACTCTGTACATAACACTGTCACTTGATCCTGACAGGAAGACTTTTCATTTTATTAAACTTAATTGGCCAATATGAATATGATTTAACTTAAAACCAAGAAACTTTATTCCTTGAAACAGAAATTCTGTTTATAATAAATAACCAGGCACACAAAAATCTAAATTCTTTAAAAAGTAGGACCTAAATATTAAAATAGGATCTAAATCATTTAAATAATTGCACCTTGATTTGAATATCCACCATTCTTCGTCTATGAAAAATTTTCTTCATCTATTTGAAAATTTACAATTTGAGGATAAAAATAATATAAGATTTTTTTTTTTTAATACTATGCTTGACAATACCACCAAATAGGAAAGAAAATATTAAATATTGGCTTATAGAAAGGACATCTAAGTCTTATCTTTGAAAAACTAAGATGTATAATTTGCATTTTCTGATTTTAGTTTCTTCATATAACTTTGTTATTATTATATGTTGTTAGTAAAGTGATTCAAATTGTATATTTTGAATAATTTTTTATTCTTTATTGTGATTAGAAATAGTAACTTAATTATACTTTAAACGTTTTCTATAGATTCACGTTCAAATGGTGGAATTCTTGCAACACCATTAAGTTTAAAATCTGCTGTTGGTTTAACGCATCCTCTCTCATGTCCACCTCCTACTGATTCTTCACTTTGGATTGAATCAAGCAGAGCCCCATCATCAGAAAAAGATTCAACGAACCAACTTCTTAGTTCAGGTCAAACTATGCCAGATTATGCCGAGGTTGATGCATTACATTCTGGTTCTCTTTCAACATTTCAAGGTCATCGTACTGAAACAACAGATGGGTCTATATCACCAGCTCCATACGCTACCACTACTTTAGTTCCTCCTGTCTCTCGAACAGCTGCAAATGGTTTAATACCTGTAAGTATATAAGTTGATTATTTTTTAACACTAGTAATAATAATTCTAATTTTAAAGTTTTTCTTTTAAAAAATAATTATATTGCATATAATTACTAATTACTTAATGCTATATAACTTCATTACTTTTAAATAATAGTGATTTGGCTATTCCTAAAACTGTAGGAAACAATCATTTTGAAAGTATAAACACTATCTATAAATTATATTTCCTTTTATCATAAATTTCTTTGACTTTTCAATAGTGGCAGTATGTATAAAATATTATTTCATGACCGAAAAGGATACATTAATCTGTTGCTCTACAGTTTTTCTTACCTATGCCTATGGAAGATGTAAAGTACTATACTGAGTTTTAAAAGGCATGAGTAGAATTGATCTCTTTCCTTTTACACACAAAGATAAACTCTTTTAGTATCCATCTTAAAAACTATCCAACATTTTTCCCCTTTTGGAACATAATTACATGGTATAACTATTATTTTGTTGGTCAAATAGTGTACCATATTCTATAATATCTCTTTCATTTACTGACAAAGTCCTGATGTGCCTATCATATAATTCCGTTACTTTTCAATAATTTCATTTCAGCAGCAAGAGTTTATTACTATCTTGTTTTGAGCTGGTCTAAACCTTACTCATAAACAGAAATATTGGTACAATCAAAATTTTATAAAATTTTAGCCATCTTTGCTCCTAGTTTATTTTAATTTAAATAATGCTTGGTATATCGTTCCTATGATATTCTGGAGCTTGGCAAGCATTTTTTTCCTTAATACCTTAATATTTTCCACAGAAGATGTCACAACAAAAATATTTTTAAAGCCTAACCTATTTTGTATTTTGATTATTGAACCCAATTTTTTCTGATTATTTTCCTATAAATGCCATGGACTTTTCCTCTTGGGCATTGTTCAGGTTATATTTGTTAAAATATATTGTCATAAATGCTTATTTAATATAAATACTGATTTTTTTTTTCAAATTTCCTTCATGTTAAACTACTTCACTCTTCATAGTTCCTATTAAGTTTGACTTATTACACCTAAATAAAGGCTAATCAATTTATAGGAGAGTGTTGTGTCAAGATTTGATGATCATCTCTTATTTCAACTTCAAGTTTAACTTTGTTCCTTATGCAAAAGGGAATCCTTGATCAAGTGGTTTTTAACCATATTTATCACAAAATGCATGAAGAACTACAGAAATTGTTTAAAAATGTAGAAATTCATTTTCATGATATAGTATATATTGACCAACTGTCATCCTCTATGTTCCAAAAATTAGATTGCCGAGCTTTAAAAGTTTTTATAAATAAAAAAAAAAATTCATATTAGTTCTATAGTCCCAGACACAAAGTTCCATCTTATAAATTATGTCAGTTACATAATTCAGTTACATCAGTTGTCAGTTACATTAGTTATGAAATCAGTCACAAAAAAAAAGGCAGAATATTTTATTTTTTTAAAAGTTAAGTATTTCTTATTAATGTTTAAGTATTGTAACAAATATTTTTATTCTTCTAGGGTTGGGTCCAGATCTGCCCAAAGTCAGGTAATGCATTAGAAGATCCTTATCCACCACAGTCATGCTTTTATGGAAGAAACGTTTATTCTGATTCCTATTTCTTTGGTGGAGACGAATACAACCAAAAAACTGGTAATCAGCTTACATATTTTTTATTAAATTTCATATTTAATTATTCTGTTTTAGTTCAATGAATTTTAATCATCAATATAAAATACATTTGGTATGTTTATATAAATAGTAATTGTGTGATATTATGTTCCTTGTTGTTTATATGATTACGTGCTTGCAAGTGAATGAATGGTTATTGTTTAATGTACAATAAACAAAACAAGTTTTCATCATAATTTAGTTATTACAGTTTTAAGTTACCATTAACTAGTTGTTAAATTAAGATCACCATCTGGCTTTAATAATAAAAACATAAGCAATTTTTTACAAACACATACAGAAGTATAAATTTAACACAAACATGATATATTGACAAATAATATTATTTTAAGTTTTCCTTAGTTATGTTTAAGTTTATACAAATCCGATAAAGTAAATAACATAACTATTTTCCAGACACACATCAGTTAAGTTATTTACTACATTACAACATATCTACCAGCAGAGAGTATTTTTTTATTTTATAACAAATATTTTTAATAAAGTAAAGCAAACTTTACAAGAGCAGAAATTTCATCTGTAACATTAAAAATATTAAACAATATTTTGATTTTATACGCCTTACTAAATTACTAACATAATTTCAGAATGCATGTTTTTTTTTTATTTTACTAATAGAAGGAAAGTGGTGGTGGGAATCAATAATAAAAATTAATTAATAAAATATCTTACTAATGATACTTCTTTTAATTAGATTTAATTAACACTTTTAAAACAAACAACGTTCTATTATCCATGGGTAAGACATCAAAAATTAAATAGTAACCTCTCGCATAGCTTTACTGTCATTATTCATTCAAAAAAAAAAAAAAAAAAAAAAAAAAGAATGTATATATATATATATATATATGACCTGCATTTTGAAGTTTTTGCTAATTCAGATAAGAACCCTGAAATGCTAAATATCTTCTGACATCAAGAGTCCCATCATGAATTTAACCAAAACTAAGGCTAAAATTCATAATATTAAAATTTTTTTATGTTTTTTTAACATTAAAACTTTTTTTATTTCTATAATGTCTCAGCATTCCTTTTAAATACTCAGAGCTGTTCAGCTATAATTCCACATATTATACCTTTTTTTAACTAATTGTTTTTACTAACATATTCTAAAAAAATATGAAAATGTAAAATCTAGACTTGAGATAAGATAAAATTCATGGTTCATGAACTTAACATTTAATCTAGACCTTTAAGTTACCATTAAAATTTCAAAAATCAACAAAGTGAAAAATTGGGGGGGAAGGAGGATAAGAACAATTATAAAAAAGTATGCAACCAAAAACTTAAGATTTTGCTTTTCGGAATGTAATGACGATCCATTTAATCGATAAATCTGTTTCTCATTTTTAATAAGAACAATTAACAAGCATTTTATATTAGTCAACTATATGTAATGTCAAGGGTTATATTACCTGATGATATGAAGAAAAAAAAACAAAAATCAGGAAGTACAAAAATATTATAAAATTAAATAAAAATAATAATATAATAATAATGGACAAAATAATGATATATTTCAATGAGTGAAATATATTACATTTTATGTTTTACATTTCTCAAAGATTTTACACTACTTTTAATTTTCGTTAAAATTAAAAGTGAACAAAAAGGTTTTGTACTTTTAAACACTATTTGTGCTTCTTTTATGTAATATCAATTACATACATTTTTGATTCATATAATACCATTATTTCTTTACTAAATTTAAATTTAAATAAAATCCAAGTGCAGAGTGTTCCACTTAAAAGAGGCCCCATCACTCAGTAATTTATACTAAATGCATAGTTTTATTAAAACATAAGTATTGGTGTGAGTTGAGTAAAATAATAGGGAAGATGTTGGTTCAATTGGAGCTGGAGTGGGGAGGACTGTTTATTGACTACACATTTCAGTGTTGCCAGTCTGCATCAATTATTGGTTTTTGAACAAGGTTACATAATCGTATGTTGTTTGTTAAAACACGGTTAACTGTTTAACAATGTGTATTCATGCTGGAAACTTATTTAGACATGAAATTTCATTTTGTTGTCTGCAAACGTTAAGGGAGCAGTATGAAAAGGAAGCACCAATGAAGTGTTATCAGAAGTTAAAACATTTTCTGAAACAGTTTCATTGTTGTACCAAAAACATGCCTGACATAGGTCATTTTCAAAGATGCAGGTCATACAAGGATTAAAGCAGCAGTTACAAGATCTCCTCATAAATCTTTACTGAGACTAAGCTGGGAAAAATACATTTCACTAGGTTCAGTCCACACACATCAAGGAGAATGCTGAAATGTTATCCATATCAGATGCAGGTTTTCATTGGGCTAACTAATGTTGATTATGCTAAAAGGGTTCACTGCTGTCCATGGTTTAAGAATTTCATTAGAAGCAACATTGGCACTTTAGTTCAAGTGTTTTTCATAGATGAAGCAAGGTTTCACCTTCATAAGTATGTTAATAGTAAGAACTATTGGACTTGTGTTACTGAAAACCCACACATTTTCTTTGAATCTCCCTTATACCCACAAAAAATAGGCATATTGTGTATAGTTTCAAGGTAAATAATAGAATAACAGACAAATAGTAGGACCCTTATTTTTTGAAAAATCTTTGGATGTTGGCTTCTACTAAAAAAGTTATCAAGCAATTCATAGCCGTACTGCAAGAGGATGAGAGTAACTGCTGGTTGCAATAGGGTAGCACCACTACCATACAGCTTGCTCTAGAGTACTAAAGAGATGCTACAGGATTTTTTTCAGTGGTAAAATCATTTCTAAGGATTGTGGCCACAAAGTGCCCCTGATCTGACTAGTCTAGACTTCTTTCTGTGGCATTACTTAAAAGAAATTTATTATAGGAGCAGTCCACACACCTTACAGGGATTAAAGATTAGCCAGGAACATGGTTAAACATGTTGACAAGTGCACAGCAGAGGATGGACATCATTTTCAACACCTTCTGTGTAAATTATTATGTAATTATTTATAGACTAAACTAAGTGATGGAGCCTCTTTTAAGTTGAACACTGTATATTTTGTCTCATTCATTGTGCATTATCTCTGATTTATATTAACATAGCAGTAACACCAGCTATCCCCATGGATAATCAAAACTAAACAATTATCTACAAATTAATATTAATTAATAGTAATAGTTTAATATTCTATTATTTATACAAAATAATTGAAATATTTGTATTTTTTAACACAGGTAATGGAAGTATAGGTGTACCATCATCTCTAGTAGCTACACAATGTGGCCGAAAAGCAATGTCAGAATTAGGTCATCGAGATCCTCATCAGTTAAGTACACCTCCTCCGCCACATCCCCCACAGGCACCTTTATCTCATTCCCATACATTAAGAAGGCCTCATCGTAATCCTCCTATGCTCAGGCCTCAAGTAAGTTTTGTATGATATTATTCAAATGCACAGAATTAAAAGGAGTAAGTAGTAACAGTTAAATCATAGTTAAGTACAAATTGTAAGAAACATTACCTGTTCATTGAAGATGTGTATATACACTATAGTTTCTTAGAAAGAAGTGTTGTTCATCTAAACATTTCTTCTCTATATCTTAATTTATATATAGCTATACTTGTAATGTAAAATTATGCTCTTAAACAAAGACTGAACAATATTAGATAAAATTAGTGATTACCCACTAGCATAGTTCCAAACTGAACTTATACCTGTTCCAAACTTATTTAAACTGTGTTATATTGGTTATGAATGCTGCTGTTTTATGTTAAAAACAGCAGGATTTACATTGTAACTATGTAGGAAAGAATAATAATAAATAAAGTCTAAATGTTGCTAGGTGATACAATAAAAGCCATTAAAAAATTCCAACAATCAATGTCTTGTTTATTTCTGTTGACCTATGGAACTTGTTTTATTAAACATGAATTTAGTCATTAAATTTTACTTTACTTCACACCCATAAATTTTCAGATTCTATTCTTGAAATGTTCTATGTACTGTAGAAATATTAGCTTTAGAAGGAGGAGGAATATCATCTTATATGATATATTATCTGAGTACCATCTATTTCTGAAACTATTCCTGCAGTTACTTTAGCCAAAGGTTATTTAATTACATTCATTGCAAAAACATATGAACTAATTCAAAAAGTTTTATTTTATTTAATATAACCCACTTGTTTGGTCTAGTAGTATCATCGTTGCTACAAATCAGCTGTTTAACAGTGATGATATACTGTTTAAATTATGCTGATGTATCAGCTATTTAACAGCTGGTTTTTAAAGTTGAAGATTCTGAGTTTCAGATCCTAGTAAAGGTAAATGACTTTTAAACTGATATGAATACTAGAATACTGATGGTGAATACTGATTTACTTTGATGATTGGATTCAATTAACCATACCTCAGAAATAGTCTTGTACAGAGACTACACCTCATTTATATATCATCCTCATCTCACTGGCTATGAGGTTGCTAATTTTTCTCAAGTTCAGCAGATTGCAATAGGCACATCAGAAATAGAAAATAGAATTTAATATATTCTTCTTCTCTTAATCCATTACCAAATGTTAACAACAGACTGCCGTAAACTGACTGACAGCTGTCATGACAGCATATTCTGGAAAGCAGATAAAAATCTTACAATTTTTATCTGCTTTCCAGAATATTTGTATAGATGTATTTTGAACTAAAACAATAATTTTTGGAACTGTGAATGTTTTCTGACCTGACCCTCTTCTGATTTGTATCTTCCCTTGAAATAACAGCTGTCATAATCCATATATTGTAATTCCTCTTCGTGTGGCAATGTACTCTAGCATCCTTTTCTTTAAACTCATATAATTTAATAATTTTTATTCTTATTTTTTAAGATTTCCTTATTTGCGATTTGGTATTAAAAATAATCTCAAGAAATTTTTTTAATTGCACTAAACTTTTATACTTCAAAGTTTTTGTTTAACTTTGGCCTTCGATCAACTATATAAATATTGATAATTAAAAACACCAAACTGCATCTCTAAGATTTTGGATACTCCTGAAGAAGGTAATTTTGATTAATTCGTTGACTGCCACACATTTTTATTGATAAATCCTCTCAGTCCTCGACTATTTTTGAACAAAATAAAATAAGTTAACTTGAGGTTAAACAGTTCACAGTAACTTGTCTTTGAGGGTGTGTAAATCAAAATTGGGTTACCTGCATATCTTTATTAGGAGGCCATATGACAGTACAATAATTCACATTCACATAGTTTTTATATATAGTTTAAAAATATGTGATCTCTGGGAGCAATTCAGTATTGTTAGCCAGTCTATATCTCATATATTGTGTGAAATATCAATATGTTGTATGCAGTTATAATTTGCTTATGTTTTTTTTATGTTTTATATAATTTTTTTTTATTGCAATTCAAGAAGAAATATAACAAAACATTGTTATTATTCATAGTCTACATACAAATGGCATTGAAATATTTTACAAACATATTGCGCAATAAGTTATGTTTATACAAAGAAGGTTCTGATGTGTTGTGGTCTTACTTTGTTTCATAAAGCTTTAATTCTGTTGTTAGTGAGTTTTATAACTTCTGTACATTAGAATCATATAACCTTACTTTATGTTATAACAACATATCTATAATTATATATGTTATCTATATTAATATATTATCTATAATTATGACTCAAAACTGAGTCACATGACCTCTGTATAGGTAAGTCACTCTCTGAGGCTGCATAACCCAAAAATGGGTCCCCCTTTAGTTGCAAAATTAAACTTTTTAACAATTTAAATGCAAAATAATATTTAAAAATGTCACAAAAATGAGAAAATTGACAATTCTTATGCCAAAAAATAATTGTTGTCCCGGGAAATGAGCTAGCAAAAGAATCCATGGCTTAGTGAAAGAGATTGCCTATGATGCAGTTTTGATTCACGTGGCCTATCCACAGAGTACAGTGTGACCCAAAATTGAGTCATATGGCAATCAACGTGTTAAATACATAGCTGGAGTTATAAAAATCTATAAAATTAAAAATTATGTTACAATAAAAAATATTCACTGTTTAAAACAAAGTATTTAAAGAATTTATATTATTTCCTTATAGTAGAATGTATAACAATTTAAAAAATTATTGCAATAAAAAAATAATAAAAAAGCAGTGTATTTTTTACTTCAAATAAGAAATAACTAACAAATTTTAAAAAAACTTATTCTATACTACTGAAGTTCATCCTTGCAACTCTCATCCCACAAATATCCATTATGATAGGTTCACAAAATCTCATCTTTTTCATGTGTTCATCCACCAATCCAAACAGATTAAAGAACATCAGTTACTTAAAATATGACTCGCACTTGATTTTTGCCATCTATTAATTTTATTTTAGTAAAATAATACTCCTCATAACCAAATTAATAGTCTGCTTATAATTATTAGAAAATGACAATATTTCTAACATCTAATTATTGTTTTTTAATTCATTTCCTAGAAATGTAATTTAAATCGTCTTTCACCTCCTGGAGGAAACTGCCAACAGCAACAGGAACTGCAACAACAACCATCATATACATCTGTACCTCAACCAGATTTAGTTTCACCTCAATGCCAAACAAATAATCCAAATCACTGGACAAATAGACTGCAAGCTCATTCACCATACAATGCTCACACTCTATCAAGTTTTGCAAATCAGTCACCAGTTTATCAGCCAGTCTATCATAACTCAACTAGAAGTGAACCAGGAGGACATCAAAATAATACTTGATTAATTTATGATCTCTTTGACAGAAAAGAGATCATCCAAAGAAATAAAAGTAATTACAAAGATTTATTATAAGTATGTATGTATCTATAATGTGCTACTGCTGCTCAATGTGGAAAAGTTACTCTCTCACTTTGTTCTAATTTTTTTTTATATTATATGAATTGTATAGTTATGAACAATAGTTATAGTATTATTATTCTACAATTGTATATAATTATAATACAGCTTTGAAGAAACTGTTGTCCATTATGGTCAGTGTTAAATAATATAAAATGATTATTTCTGAATAAACCTTATCAGATTTTGAATATAACGAAGGTATGTTTTACTTATGTCATAATATTTTCAGCTATACACAGATAGCTTTTTTAAGTGGCTAGTAATTGTTATTTTTTTTTTTAATTTGTTTTAACTGAGAAAACTTTTTAGAATGTGATGTTAAAAGAATACTAGTTTTGATCCAAGTCTGTTCATTTAGTTGGTTAGTATTTGTGTTTTTATAGATTCCACTTAACTGCATGTGTGTAAAATAACTAATTTTATAAAAGAAAAGATTATTATATCTAACACTTTATAGTTACAAAATACATAGACACACTATGTATTATATAGTGTAATATTGCACTCTAGTGCATAATAGTAGTTACACATTCTTTGACCATACTAAATGTTTCCACTAATTCATTAAAAAATAAAAAATACATATTTGACCAGAATAACTTAAGCTAGTGTGTACCAAAGTACAAAATTAATCAGTGATGAAAGCTTCAAGTTATAGCTGAAAATGTTTTGATTTAAAAATAGTTGCATTATAATTAAAATTTGATTTTGTTCTTTGTTAATGATTATTTTATATATTATAATCAAAGAATAATATAGCTGTCAAGAGGTTTTATTTTTATTATTTAAATATTTCTGCTGTAAAATATTTTCATAATAAAATTTAATTTAAAAAATTGTTTGTTAAAATGTAATTTACAATATAACATACGTTCAATTTTTTTTTTTTTCATTTGTTATCCAAGGTTACAAACTTCCAGTTTTACTCGTAATACTATAATAACATATAAATACTGCATACTAAACTAAAACAAATTTAAACCTTTTTTTTTTTTATTTATTTCAAAATAATTCAACCACCTGGTCAGGGGTATCTGAACCCTGCACCCCGACTGTGTTCTTCATCCTCACAGTTGTGATAATCATTACAGTCTGCTGAAACTCCTGCTTAGTTGCAACAAGTTATTTACTGATATGTTTTTTAAGACAGGAAAGCTCAGTTATATGTAATGATACTATATTTTAAAAATAATATACTAGATTCATACTACCTATCCATTTAGTTTACATTAAATTTGTGATTTTTTATGTCTTTTTACATTTCATATTGTTTATAAGTGATAATATGTTATAGCCTTTATTATATCCTCTATGTTTTTATAATAATATGAAATATCTCTAAATAATCTTTTTATATCTTTGTTTGATTCCTGATCCTATCAATTTGTTAAACCAGTCTTGAACTTTGTTTAATCAGTATGTTTTATTAAATCACCTCAGGAACATTTCAATAAATTAGACCAAAATAAATTTTTTATCAATTGTTTTATTCTGGTATTTTTCATAGTTTTTCTTGCAAAATTGCAACTAGTATGTGGAATACTACACACTAATTAATAATCCAAAAATATACAAATTAAACTGTATTGATTACACCAAGTATTATATCAGACAGATCACATGTATACTCAACCACAGATGTATTGAAACAATTCCTGGATTGCTCACAGTTTCTGAGAAAATTACGCACTAATGATAATGTTTTTGTCAATTAAAAAAAATATTTTTAACATGAATGTTCTAACAAATAAAAAAATTAGCCTGAAATTATTTAATATATATATATATTAAGAAAACACAAATTTAGAACACTTGAAAGAAAAAAAAGAATGTTTTAACTCATTATAAATGTATGACAAAGAAATAAATTATGTAGCTGCATTAGAAAAATTTTGTACTTATTAAAATAAAATAAATCTTAAATTAGCAAGTCAAGTTCTTAGAAAGAGAACTGTTGTATGTTGTTGCTGCTTCTATTCATATAACATAGAAATAAAGTGTATTACTCGATACAGCTATATCTATCTACAATAGCATTACACTATTTTATATTTTGTTGTGATTAACCTTGTGGTTTAGAATCCTCATCGTTAATTAATTGGAATATATTCTCAATTAAGAGCATTAACATAAAGAAAGTATTACATTATAATAAAGTGCTGAAGGATGTAGTTGTTAAATTTTATCAATAATACATAATTAGGTTACTTTTGGATTATAATACCATTAACATTTTGGTAATAACAGCAGAAATATTTAACAGATAAAAGTAAAAATTAAACAACAATTAAATTACTTCTTAATAAATTATATCACTGCCTATTTATATTTTTAGATACATTATATATTAAAAAATATGAGTGCTGTAAACTCATTGTTAAGTAATAATGCTTAATTGTAAAAAAAAACAAAGAACTTAGGGAGTGGCAAGTCTATTAAATTAAGAAATGCACAACTATGTGCTTTTGATAGGAATGAAGTTGGTTTACTTGATTCATAAAATATATATATATATCTTTTGAGTCAAACAATAGGAAAGGTTGCAAAACAGTTTTTTTTTACTAAAAGTGTAGGTTAAAGTTATTTTATAAAATGAAACTGTTCATGAAATTTATTTTCAGCATTTGATTGATATAAAACAATCACTTCAATTTACAAATCATTATTAGCAATATTTATATTTATTTTTTTAGTGTAATATATAAATGTCAGTTTTCGTTAGAAAGTCCAACACTTCAGTTACTGCAAATTAATGACAAATTGCTAAAAGGTCTTATGAGAAAAGTAAAGTTCAAAAATATATTCTTATACAGATGAAAAACAGGGTTATGTTACAAATTTATTGTTTTTTATACTAATAAATAAATTTTATAACTGTTAGATCTATTTAATTAACATATATGTTAAATTCTTCTTTATGTGCCCTCTCTTTTAAGAAGGTAGGCTGTAATCATGGCAATTTTTAGTTTTGATGTTACACCTCAGAACAAGTCAATCGAACTACTGTTGAACCATTGTTTTAGGTTATTCAGCCAAGAAATACTTCTTCTACTTATACTTCTTTTGCCTTGTATCTTCCCTTGTATAATAGTTTGCAAAATACATACTTTTCTCCCCTCAACACGTGCCCCAGGTATTGCTGCAGTTTCCTCATTTTAATCATATTTACAAGTTCTCTCTTCCTTCCCATTCTCTTCAACACCTCCTGGTTTGTTATTCTGCTAATCCAGCTTATCTTCAGAACCCTTCTATACATCCACATCTCAAATGCCTCCAGACGATCTATGTCATTCTTTTTAAGCTTCCAAGCCTCCAGCATAGTTTGCAGTCTTCTAAATGTTAGATCTGTGTTAAGAACATTTTCTAAAGCACTTTACTATAATCCTTTCTAAAGCACATTTACTAAAACACTTTAGTCAGATATACTATTGCCTTAAATAGTTACTATCCATAACATAGTTACTATCCATGGGTAGTTAATAGACTATCCATAACGAAAATTTTTTCTTTCCCTTTAAATCACCAACAATTGCTCATCATACTTGTACATAATGGACTTCAACTTAAAGTAAAAAAAATGAAGTTTATAGAAGGAAAATTTTTTTTGTAAGGATTACGATAGATATAGACTAGTTATTTTTATAGAACTTGTTAAGTATCACTGTGCTACTTTTTATAAATGAATATTTTCAAAATTTTTCCATTACTCATAGATAAAGGAAAGAGAATAAATTACTTTTGTATTTTTTTGCTCCCCCAATAATTTACTTCATATTAGATTGAAAAAATAAAATAAAAGACACCATACTTTACACATTAATTGCAACTATTTGATTTTCCCTAGAATTTTCATTTGAAGAAAAAAGTATATTTTTTATTATTATAATTTATACTGCAATTCTTCAAAAATTATTTTTTTATTACAGTTCTTTTTGTCTATAATGATGAAGATTAAACAAAATTATTAATTTTTATTGAGGAAACAAATCAAATTTAAATGTAACACATCTCTCAGAACTTGTGTTGCAGTAAATAATAAAAAAAACGGCAAACAATATTTTAACATTAATGAGAAAACACAATTGTAGATTTTAAATTTGTAATTGGAAATTTATTGTTTCATGAAATTTTTTTGAAATATTCAAAATTGAGCTAATTAGTTTATTTAGAGATTAATGAACTAATTTCTAGATCAGATCTCAGATTTGAGTCCTGACAAGGGTCTGATATTTTTCCAACTACTATTAATTTCATCCATTAAGTATGTTAAAACATACTTTTTTACCTTGTATAAATAAACTCTATATATATATATATATATATATATATTAAACTTTAATAACATAATAACTGTATTAAATGTAATTGTGCCTGTGCTGTAATATAACTGTACTATATTTAACAGTACATAGGAATAATATGAATCTTAAAAATATTAATTTTAATAAAATATATATATATATACACATTTTTGTCTATCAGAAATTTAAATTTTAAATCTTATTAATAGAATTATATATACATTTTTTTTTTTAATTTTTTTACCATATACATTTATAATAGTCTTTACTAATTCTAAATAAATATTTTATGTTCATGGATTTTTTAAATTTTATCAAAGCAGCATTATTATAACATTTATTTTATTCACTCGGGGGGGGGGGGGCGGACAGGAAGTAACTTATGAATTTTAAAAGGAACTATATGCAACTTAAACACCACTTGCAGTACCCTGTGAAACAAAAATATTAGTGTAAAAATATCTTTGTTCTGATAACTTTAATCAAAATAGCTGGCTTTAGCAGCATTCATAGCTTTAGCAGCATTCACAGAGATAACTTCAGAAATCATTACATTTAAATAACATCATAAAAACTCTAAATATTTTTATTTTGTAGCTTTAGATACAAATAATATGCAGATTTAAGACTTATAAAAAGCTTTTACAATTTTTTGTTAAATATTCGATCAATTAATGCATTAGCCCGGTAATAATAAATTAAATATTAGTATTCATTGTTCAGTCATTTTAGACATAAAATAAAGTTTTTTGCAGTCACTTTAATTTTAGTTCCTGGTATCATTTTATTCTTCTTCTTTTGTTACGGTCATCCAAGGACCATGTAACAATTTCATTTCCTTGTCCTTTGTTGTATCCTTATCTTCCAGTACTCTTCATCTTTTCACTATGTATTTTTTCTTTTCCTTAGACTGCTTTGTTCCACGGAAAGATTGGCTTTTATTGGACTCATTATTTTCATAATAATTCTTCCCTCCAACAATTCTAATTTATATAACTTTCATGTCATCACCCTGCCTTATGCCTGTATTTTTTCAAAGGGTTTAGAATTTTCTTCCATGAATTTAACTTTTGATGTGTTCGTGAGAGTTTCACTTATTATATTCGCTAATTTTTCTTCAACACCAAATTCTCAAATTATTTTGTCTAAAGTTTCTCTATCAACAGAGTCAAATGCTTTTTCAAAATTGACAATTACTCCAATTAAGTCTTTAGAGTTCAGCATCTGTGCTGTTTTACTGATTTTAGGAGAAATATTTGTTCAAAACAGTATTTTTCCTTCTGAATCCATCCAGAAATTCACTTATTTCCTTATCTAAAATTTCTTCGACCTTGTTTAGTAAAAGTTTAAAAAATACTTTGTAGGCAACTGGTAAGAGAAATATCTCTCTGTAGTTATTTATTAACATCTTTTAGTAGGCTGATGACTTATCCCCACTTCTCTTTAATTGTGTATTGGAAAAGATAATCAAAATTTGTAATGAGAGATTAAAAAATCCAGAACTTTACCAATAAGATTGGAGGGGGAGAATAAATCTATTGAAGTAAATTGCCTAGCTATTGTAATACTTTCTTAAAATCTAACAGACATGGAAACAAATTAATTTTTTGTAGAAAAAATAGCCAGAAGAACTATTTATCACCTTTCTTATTAACTGAATGTATTAGAGCCTTTTTCCAGTCTTCTGGGATCTTTTCTGTTTTCCATATTTCTTCAAAAAGTATTTTTAGATATCCTATGATTTTTGGTTCCGACCATTTAAAGAGTGCAGCATGGAGACCTCTCCACTAACTTTGTTGTTTTTCAATGTTTTAATTACATTGTTAATTTGTTTAGAGGTTGACGGTAAATCGTCTTCCAGGTTTTCAACAATATTTAAAAATTCTAACTTATAAATTGGTTCTGGACAATTTAGAAGTTTATCAAAATTTAGAAGTTCTACAAGTATTTCACTGTTTTCAGAATTACTTATACCTATTTTACCATTCTCCCTTTTTAAAACAGACACTAGATGCTTGGTATCCTTTTAGTTTGTGCTTGGAAATTTGATAGAAATCTCCAGAGTTGTGTTTAGAAAAGATTTCCTGCATTTCCACCAAAAAATTTTTTTTCGAAATCTCTCTTTGCACCTCTAATAATCCTTTCTTTTCTTTTGTTGTTTGTACTGTTCATGATGTTTTTTCCTTCCAGAAGATTTCCACTTTTTTCATTTTTCAGATCTTTCTGCTATTGCTACACCACATTTTTCATTCCACCATAATATTTTATTTTATCTTTACTAAACCAAAAGTTTTTTTAGTAGTGGTTCTTGAGTCACCCCAGAAAGACGGTTCTTGCCAGTCACCTTTTTTTTGTGATTTCTTCTTGAAACTTTTCTATTGCATTTTTTGTCAGAGTAATTCTATTTACATTATATATCACTAATTTTGATGTTTGCTACATAATCCAACTGAAATTCTCCAAGTTAATATTTGGAGATACCCATGTTTTAGCTTTCCTTGGAAGCTTTCTAAAGAATGCTGATATTATATTTAGCTGAAAAGCATTACAGAGATTAATACACCTTATATAATTTTTGTTAGTTGTATTATATATTGAATATTCATTAACTATACATCTAAAATTTCTTTTCTGCCTATTTGTGCATTGAAATTGCCCAAGAGTATTTTAATATTTAACTTTGAAATTTTAAACATTTCTTCTAAAAGATTCCAGAATTCTTCTGCTTTTTTCTATTGTCTTCATTTATGGGAGAATGACAATTGATGAGGATGTAATTTTTGTTTTTACATTTAATTGTAAGAAGAGACAGCCTTTAAGAACACGATTTGAATTCTTGTACATATCTGATATTTTTTTGTTTACATAAAAATCAGTACCTAATAATGGCATACTAATTTTGATTGCAAGTTAAAAGATTAATCTATTACATTTTCATTTAAAAATCTTGTTTCTTGAACTACCAAAATTTGGATCTCATTTTTGTCTAAAAGTATTTCTAATTCTTTTTGTCTGCCAACCTTTAGCAAGGAATTGACATCTGTTGTGCCAAAGAAGTATTTCTTTTTAAATTTTAATCTTGAAGGATTCCAAAGATGCTCTGACTTATCCTGATTGATTTTAGGACTCTCCAGAACCCTAGGTCCCAGTGCATTGCATGAAGCAATCGTGGATTCCTCATTAAAGTTACCATGTGGGGAGGTGTTTTCTTTTACCATACTTTCCATTCTGCAATTGAAATTGTAAGTTGTGAAAGGTAGGAATAATTTCCAATTTAAGATCAGTTAGTTAGTCCAAAATTCTACATGTTCAGTTTGGTTACAAACTATGGCCTAACCTAAACAGAAGCATCCACGTGAGTGCCGCTGGTTAGGTTAGACCGTAATAATAATAATCTGCTATTATTTGTCCTTATTAGAATCTGCACTAAATAATTTTTGCACAAATAAAGATTCACTACCTTTCATTTCCTTCATTTCATAGTTTTATTATCACATTCATCACAATTTTTTCTTTAAACTAGAATAGCTACATTAAAAGGTATGATGACCATGTCAAAAATGGGGTATCAGGTTTTTTGCAAATATTTACATTTTATGGTTCAACTACTTCATCTAGACCAAAAAAGCATATGCATGTATATGTGTACATATGTGGGTCACACTGCTTTTGGGCAAAATTGAATTGTCCAAATAAATTTTCTACTTACTGGCCATTGATCATACTAATTTTTTTCAAAATTCATTAAGGAGGAGGGGGATATTGTGAAAAACCAATATTAATTTGCTTCAAAGGTATTTTACAGAAAACTTTATTAAATCAAATTTGTTATCTGCAATGAATGGATTAATAAACAAAAAAAAAGTATTTCAAAAAATCAACCTTCACTCTTAAAATTGAGATTTATGTTTTTATTCTTTTGTTCTATCTCACTTTAGTTTAAATATTTTTCAAAGATTTTTTTAAAAGTTTATATTTCATATATATAACTCAAGAATTCTATATTTAAAAAAAACATAGACTCCAGACCTAAAATGCAGAAAAGATTATGAAGAAAGGGATGTTAGATTTAAAGAATGCTTTATTTAAGCAAATTTTTTAATATATGAATATTTTTAGAAAAATGTTTCTTAAAATTTTTATTCCCCACTTAAAAAGTATGCATTCTGTTTTTCTTTACTGTTTGACACTAACACTTTTAGTTTTTATCATTAATAGCCAGGAAATTTATTCATTACTTTGCCAGCTTTTTTATATTGAGAATTTAAAAAAAGTTATTTAAAATATTCAAAAATAAAATTGTGGATTTTATGCATTTGTAGTGAGCCTTGTTGAGAATTAAATAGTAAACTGAATTTGTATTTTCATCTTAAATATTTAATAATATTGTACTTTTTTCATCTTAAAATAACAGTTTACCAGAAATATAGTTTATAAATTAATTTTTTTTAAAAACTAAAAGAAAATATTAAGTAATTGTTCAAATAATTAAACATTTTTATAGTGTACTTTATAGTTCAAAAGTACTTTATCATTAATATTAATACTTCATTATTAGAACAAAAAAAAAAACACAAATTTACTGTAATCAGGAATAGGTACAAGTGTGACCACTTTATGATTCTGTGATGAGGCAAACTATGACAGGGATGCAGAGATATTTTACAAAAACCATGTGGTGACCTCAATCTGTGGAGTTTTATAAATTAACTCAAAAATTTGGTTGAAGGATTCTTTTTGAGGAGAAAATATTAAAGAAAGAAAACATTACAGCACACTGAAAAGTTTGATATCAGTGGATAAAAAAGTAGATCTTAGACAAGTTGGAAATATATTTATCCTAAGATGTCTTGTTGGTAGCATACTATTCAGGAAATTCTCTAAAAACATAATTTTTCAGAATATTACAAGGGGAAAAACACTTACATAAAACAGAATTTGTGCAGAGGCTTTACTCAGAAAATACACAGCACAGATTATAATTTTTTAGATCAAAACGCATTCCGTTTGTGGAAGAACAGAATTTTAGCAAAAAAATTTCTGATAAATCTACTTTTATCAGAAAAGTAATCCAAAATTAGATATTTCATTAGAATGTTGATAATTCTTAACAAATAACTGAAAATCTTAATTTGATGAAAACATAGACTATGTTTTGTAGACTCATTTTTTATTGAAGGAAATATGGGAGATAAATTTGCTTGATGAAGAGATATTGAAGTTCTAAAACAATTAATTATTACAGATTTTGATATTAATCCAGTTTTCATGTTGGATGGCATGACTGCCCACATTGCTTGCTATTTAAAGGAATGGTTGATGAAAATTTTGGGATCAAGTAGACAGGAACACATTATCCTGTACGTGGTAGCATGCTTTCCAGTTTTAACTCTCTCTTTGATATTTTTCCTTGGAGTTACCTTGAAAATATTTTGATCCAGCTAAAACAATTGATAATATTTAATAGTGAATTGAAGTGAATGTTTAAAATCTTTTGAAACAAATCTGATATGGTACTATAGTCTATTGAAATCTGGAGGTAATTGCAAGTTTGGAAGATAAATGTTAATGTTTAAAGGGCATTATTTTAGTTAAAACTACCAGCATGATGATTTTGTTTACCAATATTTATTTCTCACCAATATAATTAAAATTATGTTTAACTCTGAGACTAATACCCTTCTATCTTAAAAAAAACTCAAAATATTTGTTGAGAATTATAATTATTTTGTTATATTGAAATTTCCAACATCCTTAGGCATAGAAGCTTCATTATTTTACTTTTTACATAAAAATTTTATGTTTTCCATTGAGTAGTTTAGAAGATATCCAGTTGTAGCAGATAAATAGGCAGAATGACTAAGCTAAATATAATAATTATTAAACCTAACCTAACCTTTCTCTACACCCTACATATATATTATCACTGCCTTTTTTTCAAATCATCATATAAAAAGGACTAGTGTTGACACTATTAAACATGTTATATGTATTTTACTAAAATGTATGTCTAGTATTAGAGAACTGGTTATGTTAATAAGCTTCTACTGTGTATGGCATTTATGATGCCCTTACTGAATAGACCGCTTCAAATCCTAATAATTTCTATAATTTATTATCTACATTATAGTATATAACTGATACCATATGATGAAGCCAGTTTGTATTATTAATAATCTGTTTCACACAAATATTTACATTTGATATTATTAATTATAAATGAATGCAATGATATTCATTGTCTGCTGTAAATAAAAATCATGTAAGTAGTTTTTTTAACTATTATTTTGTAAATTTATGCCAAATTTACGACTGAATTTTTTTGTAAAAATTATTTGTATTATATAATAGTTATAATATTAATAAATTGATAACAATAATAATATTCTGCATTATAATATGATGCAGGTGACTGATATTTTGTTAATTATTGCATATGTATGTATAATGAACTTTGTTAACATATGTATAAAAAAAATATGTGTGAATGAAAAGGACATATCGTATTCATAATGTTTAAAAATAATAAATTATATAACCTGTAATATATGTATTATTAATTTATTGGTTTGTAAGCTTGAATGAAAGTGCTGTTCGTTCATGACATACTTATTAAAAATAATTTAAAGAAAAGAATAATAATACTAAAATCTATAGTTTAAAAAAATCTTATTAAAATAAATGATTTTCTGTAATTATTTGTTTGTATGTAATAGCAGTAAATAATTTTATTAGTTTATGTAATTACCTTATTATGGTGAATCATTATTATGATATAATAATACAAAAAAAAATCCTCAAATAATAATTATTATTATTATATATTTTACATATCGTGTAGAATTTGTAGTTGTACCTCTTAAATTATTTGTAACATATCATATTGTAATGTTTATTTTTTGTTTTATCTGTTAAGACTAATTTAAAACCAAAAACAATAATGTTCTTACTGAAATAAAATAAAACTGTCTCCCTTATCTGTTTTCAATTCCATTTTTATATATCTAATAATAATTTATTTATTGATTTAATCAATGTTTAAATGTTTATTAACTAAAAATTCATATTAGATTTAATTAATATTTTTTATAACATCTATTTTGCTAAAGAAGGTCTTGTGCATTATCAAAATTTTGATTGTTGAGTGATTCTATTTTGTTTTATATGTTTATTACATTTTGTTTTGAGATGTACTGCCTGTTAACAAGCTCCAAGCTGAATTATAGTTTGATGTTTTTTCTAGTCTCATGATGAAAATAATTTTTGAAATAGCTATTGTTAATTGACATCATAACTATGGTACAATAATACCATATACATGTATGCACCATATGGATGGTAACAATACCACAGATATGTACAGTGGCATATCATAAAATGGAATGCCAATGACACTTGCATTCAAATCCAGTTAAAAGTAATTATAAACAAAACTATTGCAATTATTTTTCACACACACACACACACACACACACACACACACCTGCACACACCAATATTTCTTACCTTAATTTTATCAAACTTTTTTTCAAAAATGGCCCATTGGTATGACTGTATAATAATAAAATAGATAAAACCCTTAAAAACCACTTACCAACATTTTTTTATATTATTCATTCAAGCACTTTCAGAATAGGATTCCATCATCAGGAACTTAAAAATGTATATTATATTCTTAATACAACTAAAACTTCATTGTCATATGAAAAATCGTTTTAAACACATTACTACCACTGTTATACTTGATATACTTTACTAAACAATTTTACATATGACAATGAAGTTTATTTTTATTAAGAATATAATATATATTTTCAAGTTCCTGATGATGAAATCCTATTCTGAAAGTGCTTAAACAAATAATAAAAAAAATTGTTGTAAGTGGTTTTAAATTATTTTATTTCTTACCTTATCTTATCACTTTACCAATTTTTACATTAAAAGCACTTTCAAGGATTTCCCTTATCACCAATTAATAAAAGTTTTTATTTAGAATTACATATTACAATTAAAACATTAAAAATTATAGCATATATTGTAAATATGAAGTCAAAAGTTAAAATAAGATTAAAATAAAAATATTCCTGTAACTAGCCACACACAATACTGTATTAGTACAGTACAGTACTCTACTGTAAAATATAGTACTCTAGTAAAGTACTATTAATTTCAATATCAACATCTAAAAAACAACTTAAAATTAAAACATCCGTATATAGGAAGCCAACAGTAAGCAAAGTAACTATTAATAGAAGATCAGATCATCCTTGGTCACACAAAATTGATATATTTACAAACATGTTGAATAGAGTGATACATTACACACAGAATAACAACTAGGGGGGAAATTAGATACAGAAATAAATATCATAAAAAGTATTGCAGTAAGAAATGGATACAGCACCTCATTAATCAATAATATTTATAAAAAACAAAGGTTAAAATACCTTTTAGTAGTGATACAACAACGTTGAAATATATAGATATGGCAGCAACAGTATCTATATAAAATACCCTTATACTAATAATGTTATTGAAAGTTTGTTTAATGTTTACAATGGTGAAAATATAAACCAGCATATAAGCCAAACAACCATATTATAAGACATTTAAAATTCCATAATGATAATTATGATTCTAATAACTTGTGGGGTCTATAAAATAACATGAAATAACTGTAATAAAATTTTTATTGGGAAAAATAATAGATTATTTAGAGCGAGTTTTGCAGAACATTTTAGATATTATGAAAATAATAAGTTAGTGTTTTCTAATGTTGCCGTCCATTTAATAGTTAACAAACATTCAATTACCGATTTAGAATAAATTTTTTTAAAAATTGAAATTACAAAAGAAAATGATAATGATAAAAAATTATACACTTTGGAAAAATATTATATATATAAGTACAGGTAAAAATTCAGCTTGATTAATTTGCAGAGTTTGAGTTCTTATCAAAGCTGCTATAGATAACAGCACTTTTGTAAATATTAAGTTAAATTCATAAAATTAGTACAGTACTGTATGTAGTGACTGGCCACAGACATGTATAGGAAATCTTAAAAATTAAAAAATTAATGTTATTAAGAAGTTTTAATTTTAATTTTTGATTGCATATTTTACACTATATGTGCAATAATTTTAATTTCTTAATGTATAACGTTTTTATGTGTAATTGTAAAGATTTTAATTTTTTTATCAACTGATGATGAAGGAAAATCCTTGAAAATGCCTTTGATGTACAAATGAAGAAGTAATAATAACATAAGATATATTGATAGATTCTGTACTGTGGTGGATTGCTGAGTTTTACTTTCAGTATTTAATGTGTACTAAATACTATATATATATATATATATTTTTTTTTCATATATATATGAAAAAATATGTTTGAAATATAAATGAAAAATACTGTTATCCCTACTAATTCTAATTGGAGGCAGAAGTCAGTAAAAATTTCAAAGCTTTTTTTAAATGCATCCTTGGGAAACTAACTTCGAGCAATAATAAAATCAAATAAAATAAAATCCTCTTTGCCAACTGAATAAATCTGAAATATTTACAGTCACGAGCAAAGATAATAATACAATCCATGTTGATAAAATTATTGAAGTTCAGAACTATCAGACATATGTAAAACATAATAAAAATAATTGAATTCTATTTAATGAATTACTTAATATTCGTTAATAGTAACATATTAATTAATTCTTATTTAATATTTCATCAATAACTTCTGTAAATGATGAAACACAAAACACTTAACAAAATCTGCTACTGACTACACATGTTGAAATCTATACAACTTTGCTCCATACAATTACTTGTAGTGTAGAGACATCTTTGCCTGTGCAACAGTTTATTATACTGAACTTTTCTTTTCAAAGGGAGTGCATCTGTAACTCATTTACTTTCTGTACAATTCTTTCATCTGACATTTTTCTTTAGAGAAAGATAATGTTTTTGGTAATCTAAACTATAATTTTTAAAAAAATGAATGAGTGCCCAAATTTATTAAATTTTGTGTAAAGAATAATTTAAAATTGTTGCAGGAATTATCAAAAAATCAATTATTGAAGATTTACTGTTATAAAATATAACAGAATATGGTGTGATTTTGTAAAACTTTTTTCCCAAAAATTTCAAAAGATCTTAATAAAATCTAAATATTATTTTAAGGTGGCTGAATCTTTACTTCTTTTATTTTTATTTATACTTATTTTTATTTGTTTAATTTCAGTATCTTTTTATTTTTATACAGTTTTACCAGTGAACCAGTTTTTTCAAAGTAAGTTCAAGCCGAGTGTAAAGGTTTAAAAAAATTATTAAAAGCAGTCTTTATATTTAAATAATTAATTATTACAATATACCACAAACTCCTACAATCCCTATAAGTGATGCATCTGGCAAGAATTTTTTGAAGCTCTCTCTCTCTCTCTCTCTCTCTCCCCCCCCCTCATTCTCTCTGTATTTACATAACATAATGAGAGAATTTCTTACCTTAAATGAAAGAAAATGACATTTTTTTATGGCTACATTTATGTATAAGCTACTAGTTAATCTCACACCTGCAGTGCATTCAAGTGACACAAAGTAACATATTTATGTTTACAGATGCATCTTCATCATACTATAATGTTTAACAAGTTATTTACTATGACAGCTATTGAGTGTGGAATACTGTGCCAAATGATACAGTCGTATTAACATTTGTAGATTCCTTCAAGAAAAGTATCTTAAAATTTCTTTGTGAAGAATTATAATTTTTTTTCTTAGTTTATGGTTTGCTAATTATTTGATATACGATTATAGCTGTATAATTGGTATTCTTTTCTGGTATATGCTGGAAAAATATGTTTTATTTTTTTTACTTTGTGGTTAGTTATAAGGCTTCAAAATAAAATTAATCAGTCTTTCTCTGTAAAATATATATATATATATATATATATATATATATATGCTGCTCATTTGCATACTTCCATTTATCATACTATTGTGGGGATACTATTGTTCCTATGGGTTCATATCTCTTCAAGATGTAAGTCAAAACTGTTAAATCTGATATATCAATTATTAAAATCTACAAAGAAATAAATTTATAATAAACATCTTATATAATAAGGACATTTAGTTCTTTAAATCCAAAGATTTAAAATATGGTAAATAATTATAAAATATTGCTCAAATTTCAGTAATCATTGTGGATTGTGTTACAAACAATTTTTTTCTAACGTCAATTGAATTGTTTCTTTACTTTTTACCTTTTTTTTGTCCATAAAGTGCAGATCTGGACAGAATTTCTATTGGACAGTTCTGCCATCTTATTACTTTGGCATTAAAGACTTCATCAGTGCTATACATTAAGACCCTGATGCACTATAGTAGTATATTATGACAAGGACCATCAACCTGGTATATATTTTTTTGGATGTTTTATTAGTGTCACAGTTTTTTAGTTAATCTCATTTCTGTTCTTTTGTGTGTTTCTCTTTTGTGTTCATATTCATTTTTAATATTTTTATTTTAAATCTACTGATAGCTCTTTAACAGTTGAAATATCCATAAAGTTTCAGAGTTTTATTTTTTGTTAATAGTTCTCGAACATTTCTCTTTATTGTGATAATTTTTTAGCTTTATTGAAAACTAAAACGGTACACAATCACCTGTTATTTTATTTTTCTATTCTACAGCTTATAGATCTTTGTAATAGCTTTCATTTTATGCTACAATACTTCTAAAATTCCTCTCTTTTATATTGAAGTTGACCAATACCCATAATAAGGCAAACAGTATCACAGAAAGGACAATTTTACTGTTACTTAATTTAGTTTAACTGTGTAATTTAGGGAATTTTCCTTCGAGCTTATGAAAATTTATTTATGAACATTAGGCTGTTGCCAAACTATGGAGAATTTAGACAGGCAGCTATATTTGTTGTTTGTTTAGTAAGTACACATAGCTTGTTACATCTCTGAATCACCAGGCAAAATTTTTATGTTAATTACAAACCAACAACAAAATGGTAACTAGAACAACAGAATGCTACCTATTAGCTTTAAAAACATAGATGATTCAGCAAGGCCTTGAATTGTCTAGCTGTTTCATTGGAAGACAAGTGCTAAACCTTTGCATTTTAATGACACATTTTAAGAGATTTATCTAATAAAAAACATTGAATCTATGCATTCTCATTAACTGGTATAATTAATGCTAGACAACTTAATACTTAAGTAAGTAAATAAAATGTTCTCTAGAACAAATTACAGGTTTTGCTATTTTTTTTAATATAAATCATTCTTATAATATTTCAGAACATTTCTTCAAAATAATAAAACACATAGTATGAATTTTTTTCTATTATTGTTTTTAAAAAGGAAATTTTAAAATCTATTACCAGTTATAATTGTATTATACCAAATTAATATTAATTATAATGAACATACTGAACTGTATGTCTTCCTGAGTTTATTTTGTCATACATCATGTATAAATGAAACCTATTTATAACTGTATACGCAAAATTAATAACATTTTCTTTGCAATGTTTCTGTAATAATAAATAAGCAATCATAAATTTTCTATTTTTATAAAATAATATATTCTTAAAATTCCTGACTTGTAAATAATAAAGTTACCATTAGTATGGACTGTTGTATGTATTTTACATGTTTGTGGTAGATTTAATAAAACAAAATAAATATAATTATTGTGTTTATAATTTTTTTTAGATTATCTCAAAAGTACAGATACTATATATTTGCCCCCTTGAAATTACCTAAACAGATTTTAACACATAAACGATTGTACAATTTACATTAACAGAAGCTTACAAATGACTACAGTGATAATCACAAATGACTACAAAAAATATATGACCAAAAAAAATACTTCCCAGCATTATTTTTTCACATTTCTGTATATATAATTAGTTCTCCACAAAAGGTAACATTGTAAGTGAAAACACAATTTGATTAAAACAACTAATAGATTAAAAAAAAAAAAAGAACTGGAGTGTAAACATAGTAAACATATTATTTATCAAAATATATAACACACAAAACAGCTAAGATCTATCTTCTACCATTCATACTAACTATGAAAATATCCAGTTAAAATATATCTACACAGGCATACAAATTAATGTGAACCCTATATTATTTAATAAAATAAAAATTTAAATAAGAATTACAATTTATAACCATAAGAATTACAATTTCCTGTATAATTTATAACCTATATGGTAGAAAATATTTCTCTCATTAGTTCACACAAATGAGCTGGAAGAATTTTAACAAGCTTAGTACACTTTTTTCAACATGAAACCATAACTGTATTATTAATTTAATGAGGGCAGGTTTTATGGTACAGTTAATCTGCAAAATTCTTTATTTGAAAATTTCTCACAGATTTTCATTTTAAATAACATCAAGGGAGTTGCTAGCCACTGAAGTACTTGAATGTTTCCATTTTTTTTCATAGTTTTAAAGCAGTAGATATTTTAAAATATTTAGTTTTCTTGTATAACTCTTAAAGATGTGTGGCAATTTTTCTGGGAATCTATATATATTTAACACTTCTCAATGATACATCCAGTGATGTCATCAACTGTAAAATAACCAAATGTAAAAGTAGTGTTCCAAATGTAAAATAACCTCAGAACATCTTTCTGGATGTTTATTAGTTGATAAAAGTTAGTGTTATCTTTATAATTAGATATTTTTTAATAAATATACCTCTTTGCCATTGATCATAAACCTGAGATTCATTAGAAAATATAACATTTTTCCAGTCTTCTTTAGTCCAATTTGCATGATTATGTCCATTTTATGTCAACATTAGCTTTTTCTGTATGGTACTTGATGTTAAGAATAGCATTTTAACTGACCAGTGACCTTTCAAACCAGTTACAGTCATCCCCATTTAAACAGTTACCACATGAGTATTTGTCCCAATGTTGTTAACTTTTAATTTAACTTCTCAAGAAATATTTTAAGATCAGTTACACTTTTTTTCTAATGAACCAGTTTATCCACCAAAGGTAGATGCCGTGTAAGGGAGAACTCCCCGGTTAGTGTGGCGATTATCCCTAAGAAGATGGCTCCAGACTGTACCCAGCATTTGGCTGGGAGTGCAAGCAAGGTTTTGGGTGGTTCCCTCACTATGATGCGAAACCAGAAAGTAACTGGTGTGTCTCCAGCTCTGGCCAGCCTTCCTACTACCCTCCCAGTCTGCGGTCATTAACTATTACCCTCTTATGGCTAGGAGGCACCAGGACACAGTTCATATGTATTCTATCCCCTTCAAACAGCAACAGTGTCAGCACTGTTCAGTGCCATTTCATACTGCAGGGGGTAGAAATGGCTTTGTGGATCTTTCCAATAAAAGTCATCCCAAGGTAGCAATCAAGTGATCCTGCATTAAATGTGACACAACCCAGTGTCCCACTTATATTATGGCATGTGTACACCAGGCTAAATGTAAAATCCTGGTTCCCCCTGAAGAAGGTGAGCATCAGTGCCTGGGGACTGGGTTGTGATCAGGGTTTCTCTGCCAAGAGCGAGCTCGGTGTGCACTTCTGTAGTATGCATCTGGTGCTTGCTAACCAAAGAGCATTAGAAAGAACAAAGAGCCAGAATGAGTCTACTCTCTTTTATCTGTTTGGCCTCCGGAACTACCGTTAAGATATTACTTCAGAGGATGATGTGAATGAAGTATAGTCTTGTACAATCTCAGGTCGACCGCTCCTGAGAAGTGTGGTTAATTGAAACCCAACCACCAAAGAACATCGGTGTCCATGATCTAGTATTCAAATCCGTATAAAAATGTTTATCTTTACTAGGAGAATGAGTCTACTAGTGTCCCTCAAAGGACACTAAAATACCATGTATACCACCCTGTGTATGTTGAGGATGATGGGGAAGGTCTGTTGATGTGGGATGCTCCAGACCTTATGAGCAGTGCTGTGCAACACTGCTGAACTCCTGTTAATCGGAGAACAGCTTAACATGTTAACAGATTAATCGGAGAACTCGCGAATCCATAAAATCTAAAAATTTTAATAAGAAATCCCGCAACTCAAAATTTAATCCTTATAATATGGGACGCTTCCATGGTCATAATAACAGGAAAAAGCGTCGTTATGCTAGAACTCAAGAGCTTTACTGCAGAGTGCCAAGCAAATTTGATGATATGTAGTTGCAGGCAACCTTTCCCTCCTCAAAGACCCGGAGGAGAGGATAAATGCCCCACTAGCTTGTTTGAGGGACACTTATACTAGGTTATAGGGGCAGTCTGTAAAGTCTGAATTCAATTATTCTTCTTTTGATAGAATGACTATTGGTTTAGTCATGCCACCATTTGTACTTAAAGAGAATAAGCAAAAGGTAAAGCAACTCAAGACAAAGGGAGTCTCTGACTTTGATGACTTCTGTCGCAGTGATTTGCTTATTTCGGGCTTTGAGCACCTCCTGTTAAAAATTTTTACTGTTTTGTTTATTAAAAATTATTACCTTGAGCCATAGAGAATTAACAGAACCATATTAATTTCGAAGCCTAGGATCCGAAGGATCCTGACGCATAGCGGCCAATCACCATAAGTTCCATTCCGGCAAGGTGAATGTTGGGCTTCTTGAATTCCGAATTCGGGCAAGACTGCGAATGCATCACTTCCAGAGGGGATTTATGGCTGGGAATGGATGTTTTACGAATTGCTTCATTCTCAACGAAGCGATTTTCGGAGCCAAATCGCGGAAACACGAGAACATAGTGGTCATAATGGTTGATTTGAAAAAAGCCTTCGGTACTATCCATCATGAAGCCATTTGGGCTGCGCTGAAGGTGCCGGGTTTCCCGACTTGTTTGTCGGTTCTATTCGGATCATGCTCATCGGGGTCCAGACAGTATTCTAATCGGAGGGTCAGCAATTCAACCTTGACCTATGCAGGATAGTCAAACAGAGTGATCCATTATCTGTACTTCTTTTCAATTTAATTATCGACCCCGTATTTAACTTAACAATTGGTTAGTCTTTGGGTGAGCTCGATGGAACGACTGGTGCCGTGTAGTTCGCCAAAGATTTGTCCTGCTGTCTTGTTGCCCTGAAGTAGTGTAACGACAGCTAAACGCGGTTTAGTCCTTTTTCAAATACATCGGTCTTAATTTTGATATTAATAAATCCTTTCCCGGGTATGTAAAAATAAAATTAAGGGTTATATGCGCGCCGACCCCAAGTTGCTGGCTGATATTGGGGTTCGATCTCTGGCAATAGATGGGGAGTTTAAATATCTACGGGTTGCCTTCAGCTTGAGGAAGGCAATGCATCCCGAGCAGCTAATCTGTGATATGCTGGACGCTGCGGTAATTGTCCAGAGAATGAATCTCAAGCTTAAACAGAAGCTAACGTTATTGTATACATTTGTTCTCCGCAAGTTTTTTCCACTCTATGGTGATGGCGCGGCCGTTTATTAAAACTCTGGGCGAGGCCGACGATTTCCTTCGGCTAATAATAAAGGAAATTCTTCACCTGCATCACTTCACCACCAACGGAATTTTATATTCAAAGAAGGTAGATGGGGGCCTTGATACTTCGAAATTGCGTAACCTTGTCAAGCAGGATGAAGAGCTATGTCCAGTCTCGTGAAGCTAACTCCCCAACAGTACAGTAATATCTTTTGTTTTCGGAGCTTATTTTCAGCTCCGGAACGAATTTTTCTCTGGTCTCCTTCAGCCGGCGATTTTGACCGGCTGAATATTAAATTTAAGACCGAGGAGGTTGATGGATGGGAGCGCTTGCTGATTGTGTGTAAAGGTGTTGCATACTTCAGGAAAAATAGTTCGGGAAACTCCTGGCTTTATAGAGCGACTCGTAAATGCCCTTAAACTATGATCGGATAAGTTCGAAACCACGGTCGCATGTTCACGTGCTGAGCCCGAAACAGATACCAAATGCAGACTTTGTGCTGATGCCATTGAGAAGCAAATGGCTGTGTATTGGGCAGCGTATGCATAACGAAGCAAAATTTATTAAGCGACACGATGAAATTAAACATCTGCTCATCGATGCTTTGACTTCTTAGAAGGGGACTATGATGCTGTGGACTGTGTGAACGTTTTGCAGCCTCACTGACCTTAACATTGCCGGGAACGGAGATCGCTTGAGGTCGGAGATCGTCGGAAAAAACGGTTCCGATCTTTTTGTGGTTGATGTGACCGTGCGATTCGAGAAGTGGCTTCATGCAACTGCGGATGAAAAATCATTTATCATCTTATCATTACGGAGACAGCCAGAGTTTTCAGTTACAAAGGTAACATTGCGATGTGATTCAGATCGTGTTCGGCAGCATAAGATCTCTTCTCGACTTTACTGCATAATATCTGCAAACACTGGGGATTATTACCGGCTATAATGAAGACGATGTTGCTCATTGCCTTAAGGTCCTCCTTGGAGATCGTAATCAGCCATATAGACGGCTGATCGTAGCCATTCCAAATGTATAAGTCTAAATTCCATTTCTAGATTATAGGTACTGACGAAGGGCAACCGGACTTGTTGTGCAGGAATATTAAAAGTCTCTTTAACAACGCCACAGTATAAGAACTCACCACCCCTTAGCTTTAAATTTTTGATTTGACAATGTTATCTTTACAATTCTTTGAGCTAGCCCAACTAGCCCGGGTAACATGAAAGAACCCCTTCAATGTTGTTTTATAACTGTTCTGATCCTAGCATGTGCATCATCTAAGCTAACAGCTACTCAAAAGCTGTTAATTTTGTTTTTATAAAAGTATGCTTCAAAAGAGAAATGATTTTTCTTCAATCCATTTTTTTTTATGTACACTACATAAAGTACAAAGAATGTACTGTTTATCAAAACTCTTAATAATTTCAACAAACTATGATGAAACATCCCGCTTACTACAAAAAAGGTACATTATTTGAAATTAGTCTCAGAATATATACAATGATTGAGTCAAGCGGTATAGCTGTAACACAGCTTTATCACAGAAAGAAACTAAGAAAATCTTGTGTTCAGATTAATTTACTGAACGATTGTTATTGAACAATAAAAGTAAGATGTGCATGTGCGACTATAATTCAATTGATTAAAACAACTAATGGATTTAAAAAAGAGAGAGAGAAATGCTTCCCTTGCTGTGATAAATAGATATTCTCAATCATTGACATACGCACAGTAAAGTTCACTTCAAAAGGCAAAATATTAAAGTTCAGTTTCAACATTTTTATATCACACCCCCAACTTAGAACTACTATTCTATTTATTATTTTGGGTTGCACTACCCAGTTTCTTATCATTGTGTTAACCAAGCTTTCGAATCAAAATTATTCTCCCACTCCAAGTTGAACTATATTTCTTAACTTTGTTAACAGATTACATGGGCACTGCAGCAAGCCATATATTTCTGTTATCACTTAATAAAAGACTGTGCAGGAGATCTGAAAAAGTCAGAGAACTTTAATGAGATGAATTGGACACGTATTCTTCAACAGTTTCCATCTTTTCTAATAACAAACATTAGTCTACTGATTTTTGATAAATTGCATCATTTTTATTCTGTACTAATTCATTAAATTCCCTAATAAACTTTATTACATTGATAATAAATTTTCAATTATTTTATGGTATTTTGATAACAGAAAATTTTTATATTTGTGTTTCCAATTCATTTTATTATGAAGCACACCATAAACTGGGAGGATTCTTAACTATAATTTAAATAAATTATCTTTAATGCACAAGTAACGGTAAAATTCCATCTCTGTTGAATGTGGTCTTGACTTACATACTAATGTGCTAATTTGTTATAATTATCTCTAACTACTTATATGAAAATCTTTCTTGAAATGAAATCTTACACTTCTCTTTTAAAGAAAAATAATTGTTAATTCTGGTAACAAAAAACTTCTGTCAATTTTTAAAATAATGTTACAATAAAAAAATGTCATATCCTAACTGATGCCACCATAAAATTTTTTTAGGAAATTTAAAAAATAAATTATGTAAGCCTTATTCACAAATAAGTCTGATTTTCTTAGATAATACAATCTTGAAAGAATATTACATGAGCTCAAGTCATGAAGTAGAACATTCTTCAGAACTACAGCTACATTTTTAACGAACAAGTATAGATCGATTCCAAAAGAAATGTTTCTCACACCATGGTTAAGAAACTGTTTTTTTAACATGTCAGTTATTCAACTTAATACAACATAAACTCATATGAATTTGTAAGTACAATATGGTCATAAAACTAGATGTAGTAATACAGTATTACTTTTCTACTGCTGCAGTTTTAAGTTACCCTCATCACTGAACACCCTTCTTGATTTACTGTTTCTTGACAGTCTTTCCTTTGCCATTGTATTATTCACTCACACTTGTTCAAATGCATATCAGAAGTTCTGAAACTTTCAAAACCTATTCTACTGGTGAAAATTATGGAAAAAGGTCACAATAAACATATGTTCTAAAATGCTTCATTTTTGAGTTACAGCTTGTGAAAGATTTCAGATATCCTGTTGAAATGAAGTTGTACTAAACCTTTTATAATAATAATTAGGGGGCAGAATTAGTGATGATTTTTGACCTGAAAAATCAAATAAAACCGGTTCCATAACCGTATCTGCAGTAGGTTTTGAGAAATCTGGGATGAAACCAATAAATTAGGGTTTTTACTCCAATTTGTTTTGTGCTTATTACCCATTTAACAAAATTATTGTATATCAAACCTAAAAAAAAGAGGAATTTTTACCTCAATTTGTTGGTTTTCACCCCAAATTTCTGAAAACCTACTGCATTTACGGTTCTGGGACCTATTTTATTTGATTTTTCAGGTCAAAAACCATAATAAATCATTGATTCTGCTCCTTAGTTAACCCCCTAAAAAATTCATCATTTTAGGAGGAAAATCTCATTTTACCAGGATAGCTGAAATCCGAGAAATCTTTCACTACCCATAACTCGCAAATGAAGCATTTTAGAATGTATGTTTATATAACTTTTTTCATTATTTTCATGAGTAGAATATGTTTTGAAAGTCCCGGGAGAACTTCATGATACATTCTGTTTATTAATTATTTCATATTATCACATATAATTTAATATATATATATATACAGTTTGAAAACAATGGATTGAATTTCACAATGATCTATTTTTTTTATGTAATTGTACTTTGTTTTTTCCTAAACATTATTGTTGAACTTTGATAGCAAAATTACGCAACCATTAAATCATGTTCACTTATCTGGTTGAAATTCTAAAAATAAATAAATTTTATATTTATAAACAGAGATGTCAAAAAGTGCAATTTTCAATTTATAGATTTTATTTTCATATAAAAACTTAAAACAATACACATCCACGCACATATGTACACATGGCTATGCAAAATGTTACAGTTTCAACTTCAGAAATAATATTATTGGAATAAAAATAATAATTCAAATTCTAAATGTACTAATGACTGAAATTTAATTTTTAAATTATAATGCAATTAAAATTATGAATTTCTACGTCATAATATCTTTTGAGTGTAAAAAATAAACATACACCCAAAGGGGATAGAAACATTTAGTTAAGTTCTAAAAAGGTTATACTGCCTAAATACAAGTGAAAACTGAACAATTTTCATATTACACTTTAAAAAAATTCCTTATCTCAATACTTTTCAAGTTTAAAATAGTAATTATTAACAGAATAAAACAGACAACATAAAATTTAGTCAAATTTTTGGCGACCTTTAAATTTAGATTAGTCCCTTTCCCAAAAATGAACATATTATAAATTAATTTTTCGGATTAATTTTGATCAAATGGTCCCCTGAGGTATCTTCATCCTCTTTTATGCTTAATTTTGGCGTTCATAGTGGTTTGTATTTCCTCTTAGACAAGTCTATAATTTTTACTTTTATTTTACAGATTTTTATTTATTTATTCATTTACACATAAAATAAATTAAAAAAGCTTCCTAAGTACTGTATGACTTTCCCAGCTATTAATAATAAAAAGTAAAAGAATTAGAGCCAGAAACAGAACTTATATTTTTTGGAGGTGAAGAATAAATTAAAAAAAAAAAAATCCTAAAAATATTCATATATATATATTAAACTTAACAAATGTGCTTAATTTTTTTCTCAAAATCAAACACCACCTTCAATAAAGTTTAAAATAAGAAAAAGGAAATCTTCAAAAACTTTTCTGCATTTTAGATTTGAGGTCTAGTTTAAAAAAATTGTAGACCTAATTGTTTTATTGAGCTCTACATATGAATTATAAACTTTCAAAAAAAGTTTGAATAATATTTAAATTGAAGGGTGATATAGCAGAACAAAAAACATATATGATGTTTGTCCCAAAAGTAAGTGTCCTGATTTTCCTACAGGCAAACAGGTAATGTAAAACGTCCTTGATGTATAACAGCATGTAGTGTCCTTGGCTGCATATGTACACTTGTTTCAACTGGATCAGTTGTACACTACTGCTGTTCATATATGGTCGTGTTTTATAAACTTGTGATGGAGGAAAATACTGAACACAGTTACTATCAAATTTTGTGTGAAACTCAGAAAATCTACCACAGAAGCAGCGATTCTTTAACCAAAGCTTTTGGAGATCCCGCTTTATCAAGAACTATGGTTTTTAATTGCCACAAAGCTTTCAAAGGCCGAAAAAATATTGAAGATGACCCTCATTCTGAAAGATGAAGATGAAAAGGTGGAAGTGTTTTTTTTTTATCTAGAGGAACTAGATGGTTCTTAAAACATAAAGATTTATAAAAAACCTATTAACCAACCTTTTTGACATAATCACCATACTTTCCCATTTCATAAGCTATTTCCAGTATTCTTTGGAAAGTAAGATATAAGAAATGAAATGTGCAAAAATTAGAGTGAAGAGATAATTCATTCAGCTTTGAAAGAGTTAATAACCATAAAGTAATAATACTTACTTAGATGGAGAGAGAATAAATTAGAACACAAGTAACATGTGCTAGTTAACTATTAATCATTATCACTTCTAATTTAACTGTTTTATTTATTAACAGTTAAATATAATTACATGAATGGCAGTTTGAAAATATATTAAGAAAGTAGAACTTGTGCAAAATAATTATGACAATTTAACGCCAATTCACATTGCAATTAAAAAGTTGGATTTAATACATTACTGAAAGTGCAACATTCCAAATACCCATAAGTATGACATATCTAAATTGAATACGTAGTGAAATTCTCTTGAAGTATTTTTTTTTTAATCTCATAGTTATATATAAGTAAATCTGACCTGTTTCTGGCACTTTGTAGAATGAATTTTACTTCCCCAAAAATTCAGTGTAATTTCCAGTTTCAAACAACCCATTCGTAGTTATCATTGCCAAGCCAAACTCCTGGTTTAACAACCAGTGTGCGCTTCATCCATTATTTGCGATGACAAGTTTAATCAACAGACCAAACCGGTAGGTTCTGTAAAGGTTATTCTGCTACTGAATAATGAAACCACTGAAACTAGCTACCATGTGGATGCATCTGCCTCTTGCATATCTGATTGTTCATATCCCTTTTGATAGATTTGGTTTTCAGTAATTAAGTTTTTTATCATTTTTTTTATTCATTTACTATTGTCTATTATCAGTAAGAAAAAAAATAAAAGATAGGTTTTTTTTTTTACATAATTTCATACTTAATAATTTGAGATTTGTATTAAGAACAATTCAGTAATCAATAATACACGATTACATTCCTGTAAAAATAGATTTTGAGTTTTATCACTTAAAACAGGTTAGCAGTCTACATACCTGTAAATACAAAATTCAATAAAAAAATTCAGTTTCATACTTATTATATTCTTTTTACTTTACTTCTTTCTCAAGTAAACGTTTTTACTAACTTAGGTTTCTTATTATGTGGCTAATATTATCCAGAATTACATTTAAACAATGTTAACATTATTCACCAAAATGTTTTCTTTATAGAAAAAGTTTTTAAATAAATCATATAGAAATTTTTTAAATTATATGTGATATATAAATGCTGGTATTTCCTTAGCAATTGTAACATCTGAACAATTTAAGGACTCATCTCAAATTTTTGTACATACTATTATCAGAGCTTATAAATGTCAATTTTTAAAATTTATTAGATAGAAATTACAGAAGCATACAATTAATTAACTCATTAAAAACTATCTAATTGTTTCAGGTGACATTATTTAGAGTAAACTGCATAATTCTCTTTTTTGTTACATATAAGCTAGAGTGAAATGATGACAAGGTGACAAATTACGTTCTTGAATTTGTTTTATTTAGATTTCCACTGAAATATGATTTTATACACATATTACTCATAAAAGCACACAAAAACACTACAGATTACTAAACTATATTAATTTGTTAATAACTACATCATGGTTTTAAGTTAGTAAATGAATCTGTAAATATTTCTTGTAATTTATTATTTTTATTTTGAAGTTATTCAGATGAGTCTTCAATACTTTATTCATTATAATTAATAGTTTTTAGATATAATAGTTTAAGTCAGGTCTGTAGTATTACATATTCTAAATGTCTAAATATTATAATATCATATTCTAATGTCTGAATATTATAATTTTTTTATATTTTGGAGAATAATTTATATTGTTTTGTACATCCCAACCCCCGTAGAGGAAGACACCCACCAAGTGACGATTCCGGTCGCCAAACCACCCCTCCCATTCCTACCCCTGAGGGGCTTTACCAGGAGTCATCTTATTGACCTTCATACTTATTACATATCTCAGTCATCAGCCAGGCCTCGGTCGGGATGATTGTTTTGTACACGATTAAACAGCTTTTACTTCTCTGCTAGGTTTTATTTTTCATTAAATAGGTTAGTAGTCTTTTTTAATGATAAAATTATGTTAGCTTCATTTAAATTGAATTACTATACATAAACACAATTACTACACTGTTGTTTAAAAAGTCAACAAAAAGTAATAAAACTTAAAAGGGATCAGCAGTTAGTGGGTACACAGATAACATTTTAAATTCTTAATGTACTCCTAAGGGTGCTGCTGACGACAAAATCTGTAAGAATAACAATTTTTATCAGATTTACTTGAAAAACTCAAGATGTAGAACTTTTTAGTGTTTTCAAGTTATAGCATTTCTCCCTACATAATGAATTGTAGAGAACTGAATTTTTTTTTTTTAAATCAAATGGGTTGATTTATGGTAGTTCCTTTTATACAATATAAAGATTAATTCTAAAAATCTGGTGCAAGTTCTACTGCTTACCTTTTTCTAAAGAAGGAAATTAATCTGCATTTACACAATGCAAATTAACCTGTATTTAAGCAAGACTAGAAAGAGTGCATTAATATTGCATCTCTCAGCAGTATTGCAATTGTTTAATTGCAAAGTAATATTTATTTCCTACTGTTAGTCAAGTAAGAACTGAGTGTTGCAAGAAAAGTAATTAAAATTTGATACTCATTTCTGCTTCTTGTTTCTGCTACAGTGCAGGCAATTGAGTTTGGCTCAAGCATACACTTCTCAATAGTAAATAATTTTCCAGGATGCAAAATCTTATTTTTTAAAAGACCATCAAGTAGCAAGATGTTTTCACTTTACCCAGGATCTAGGTTGTAGTTATACAGATTGCATTAATTTTTTTTATTTAACAATTACTCATATTTAGCCACACATAAAAATACACTAAGTATTTACTCTCATGTTATAAACACTCTACTACTAAGATCTATGCTTTAAAGCAATTAATTACATGAAAAGAAAACCATACGCAACTTGGCAAACATGCCTCTGCACTCCCACTTGATTAACCCACCACAACAGGAGGTACAAAAAAAAAAAACAAATTATCTAAATTTTCTTTATTTAAAATAACATCTTGAAAACATTAATCTGATTCAAAATACTATCAATTAGATGATGTGCAGTTTTCCACTGAAAATTAAATCCACTAATTACGCATTACAATAAAACCATGCAAAAGGTGTTAATTTCATCACTGTCAGTGCTGTAACGTGCATTACATCACCTGCGTAGTTTTATTTTAATGATGAAGCATATTTTTATTTTTATATACTCAATTTAATAAAATGAATTCAATCATGACCGAAGATGCAGGATCCTGCAAAAGTACTATCATGATAAAATTAAGGTAAGAAATATCTTAATTCAATTGTCTATACAAAGTGGTTTATGTTAGCAGAATTTTAAATATATAGGTTAAATATTATTTTACTGAAATTAAAAATGAATACAGTAGTTTATTTAATAGAATTTAAATATAATATAGGTTAAATATTATATAAGCTGAATGTAACATATAAATTATAAAGTTAATATTTTTTTTAAAAATGGAGTAAATAAAAAAATATATATATTTTACTGTGTATGTCTATTTTTCCACCAAGAAATCTTCAAAATAAAAGAACTTCTTTTATTTCTAAAAGAAGCAGAATAATTTTTATAAAAAAATGAAATAAATACAAGTTACCACTAAATTCATCATATAAGGTATTGGACCTGCTTTTATGAAGGTTCTAAAATTGATTACTTTGTAATAGCTAACATAAGCCTATATGAATCTTAAAATAATCATGAACTTAAAGAAAAGGTTTTTAAGTGGTAATGTAAAAACTAGTAAACGGTAGGTTAATGAAAAATGACAGAAGTCTGTGCTTCCTTAAGAAACTGAAAATATGTTTATATAACTAGTGGCAGCATTTGAAAAAAATCTGATTTGAGCATCACATGACTTCCTTAAGGGCCTATTAAATTACATATAAACATTTTTTGCTGAACTTTATTTAAACTTACTTCACTTGAAAGTTAGATACAATCCTCCAATTCTTTAATAAAGTGGACAGTTACACAATTGCTGAAATATTAGTTTTTATTGACATCAAATATTTATAAAATTATTAATTCAACAATCTTACACGAAATATTAGGATAGAGTAAAGTCCCCTTATTACTCATATTACTAGATCAGTATTATTCATATCTTTGCGAGTTGCTGATGAACAAAAGTTTCAGATTTCTGGTGTGTTGTATATATAGAAGTTAATAATTAAACTATCATATTTAATAATCCAGTATACTTGTTAGAAATATCAATTTCAACCTTATAGGGTAAAATATTCAGTTTTTTTATTATTGGATTATTTGGTAAACAATAAAAAATTATAACAGAATAGTAACAGGAAAAAGAAAGATAACTTGAAGAAATATAACTGAAAAAAAAGAAACAAGAAGGTGAAATATGAAGTAGAAGAAAATGTTAAGAATGAGGGAAGAATAAAAAAATGATAAATACAAAATAATAATAAAAATGATAATAGAATAATAAAAATGATAAATACAAAGAGGAAGAAAATATTAAAACCAAAGAAAACAATAAGACCAAGGAAAAAATAAAAAGATAAAGAGAGAATGATGAATATAAACAGAGAGAAAATTTGACAACAAGAGAACATATCACAAATTAAGATCAAAAGAATTACATCAAACCAATGAGCAATTAAATGATTAGCAACAAAAAACTAATAAACAAAATGATAATCAACTCAGACTTATAGAGACTGTTGCTAGACAATATCAGAGAAGTAATCAACTAAAAGATAAGAATTTTTTGCAATTTAATAAATTGCTCAGTCATAAAGACTGAGCATGTATGCCTCAGTGAATTGTTTTTGAGAGGGTCTATTTTTGAGTCACTCTGCAGTTAACTTTAATGTAGATAAAACAGAAATTCTAGAATAATTGAATAAAATTTAACAGAAATTAAACTAGATAATACAAAAGTAATAAGATCATAAATAATAATTTTCAATGAAAAAAGATTTGACGTTTCATCAAACCTATTATATCATACACACACACGTTTATTACATATATAGGCACTGTTGCCTATTAAATTGTATATAACTGTGTATAAAATGTGTATATAACATATACACTTTTTAAATTCCATAAAATTTTATTGGTATTATTGAATTATTTATTGTAAAAATTTGTTTACAATCACAGGTTATTAATAAATGAATGTCTAAGTTAAAAAAAAAGTTGAAAAAAAGGGAGATAAGTCTGATTTGAATTGATATGGCCTTCCCTTGTAACATACAAATATTTCATCAATAGAAATTCTATTTTGCTATAACTCTGGAACGAATAAAAATAAGTACCATTTACAATATATAATTGAAAAGCTCTCAATGAGGGCTTATTACTGCAGTTAAGAAAAAGTCCAAAATCAAAATTTTTTGGGGATTTTTAGGACAATTCTGGTTCAGCCGATTTGAACCAAAAAGGGAGGTGGCATGACTAGATGTTACAACAGTCCTAAATCCAAAATTTCAACATCCTACAGCTGCTAATAATTTTTAGTTATGCGAGATATGTACATACGTATGTAAATAAAGCAGTAATGCTGAAACTAGTCAAAATGGATATTTCAGGTGAAATCTAAAAACTAAAATTTTTTACGATTACAATACTTCTCTACAAGGAAGTAAAAAGCATTAATCTTTAAAGAGTTTGCAGTATTTTCTCATTATAAATTTCTTTAAACAAAGAATCAACTTTTAAACATGTTGCAACAGCTACAGCTAAAATAAAACTTGAATTTACAGTCTACATAGTTTAAAAGAAATAGTTTTAAAAGTTAACAGAAAAAAAAAGAAAGGTAGTCATTTTTATTTTACTGCCCTAAACAACAGACACACTTTCTAATTGTGAGCAATTAATTACTATTATACTGTTCACTCAACCAAATTGCTGCTAAGCCAGCATTATCCTACCTTACTAAACCAAGTAGATAGTTCTATTAATATTTTCATTAATTCCATTAAATATTTCAGTGGAAGCGCTCATTTTCTAAAGAACAAAATGTAGAAAAATAGTAAATACGTCATTAACAAAAAAAGTTCAAATATTAAACCAGTTTTTTTTAAAAAATAAGAAAGCAGCTCAGAGGAAAAAAGTCATTGACCCATTCCACTCATTACTTTATCTACTTTCAGTAATAAAGAATAACAAATTTTTTTTATTTACCCACATCACAGTTTGGGGTCAACCAATATATGTTAGTCAAAAGATTGTATAGACAAGGATTGTAAAAATACTATACTTAAAAGAAATTTAATACATGTCAAAGTACTTAAAAACAATCAATAATAAATAGCATTTGGAACTCAGAAAGCAGAGAATGGTTTTCAAGTGCACATATTCAATAATTTATCTTAGAAAATGACACATAAAACTGAACATAGCCAACAAAATTTTATTCAAACACAAACAATCTATCAGAAACATATTTATTTTTATACAATTGCATGAATTCAATAATAAATTAAAATTTAAAACAAATTCAGAGAAATTATATAAGAAAATATATAATTTTATATAATGCCTCAAAATTGTTAATCCAACTGTTATACAACAATTATTTCTTTTAGCATTTTCATCTATATAATAATATATAATGGTCAAAAAATTCAGAAAAATTACAAACATTTCCAAATCAAAATTTATATTTACAAAACATGCGGCACAATATACAAAATATAAATTAAAGAATAATCAATTAATGAATCACAATTAATGAACAAAACTTAACTAATGAACATCTTTCACTTGACATTTGATAACCACATTATTTTTAAATAAGAGGACAAATTGTTTTACTTTTCTCATTCCCTCGACTGATCTATCTTAAAAGCAAACACTACATGAATTGGTTTAAATTTTATTCATAAATATCATTTTTATCAGCTATATATCTAATAATATCACCAGGTTTCAGTAATCTTTCAGCATCTTGATCAGGGATTTCAAAACCTGAAAAAATATGAAAATTATTACTTGACTGAAATGGAAAATTAATGAATGACAATAGGTATATAATAGTTTGCAACCATACATAATGTAACAAAATCAATAATTTGAAAAGTGTTATATAAAACTTCGATTTATATCTTCTATACTGTTAACAACATATATAATCAGGGGCAGGTCATTTAATTTCTTCTTTTCTCTTATTCTAAAAAATACTTAGAAAAAAGTACTTTAATAGTAAAAATGGTTTAAAAATGATACTATTATTATTTTTTTTTTTTTTTTTCTAGGGCGAATAACACTAAGGTGTTATCATCGCCCGGATAAAATACCCAAGCAGTATTTTTAAAAACGAATTATTAAAAACATAAAGAAATAAAACTTAAAACTAGGTATTTTTAAAACTTAACTAAAATCTGATAAATCTTACGACTAATATCACAGATAAAGTAATTTAAAACTTATAACTAAAAACAGGTAAATCTTACAACTAATATCACAGGTAAACTTGAGTTAAAACTTAAAACTAAAAACAGGTAAATCTTAGAACTAATATCACAATATATATTAAACTAAAATATAAAATAATACCGAAAACCCGTAAGGGGTGTAAAAGGCCCCTTAACGGTTAATAAAAA
>JAAAKQ030203061.1:0-11803 GCA_010016005.3 Zanna intricata | reverse complement strand
GCAGCAAGTTGCTCCTCTCCGGGTTGTGCCATACTTGAATGGAGGTCCGATCCGGAGAGGAACAAAAAAAAAAAAAAAGAAAAAAAAGTAACATACCGTACAGAGTGGCCTGCCATCGAGACGCGGACCCGACGCGTCTCTGCTAACCTACCCTTCAACATCATTGTAGTCTTCTCTGGACTAAAAACCATCTTATGCTAAAAGCTCCACATTCAGAGCAAAACACACGCTTGTCCTACACGGGCTTCTAATTCATTCCTAGAATTTCCTTCAACTAGCTGCAGCCCATCATCAGCATAAGCGACGATCCGGCAGCCACTGGGTAAACAACACCGCATCAAGGAGTTGAACTCCACCTTTCAGAGAAGGGAACTTAAAACACTGCCCTGAGGACACCCCTTGGACAGTGCCTTCCAAACCTCAGAATCTCCATCCAGAAGGACGACCGTCCTGTGGCTGAAATAACTTGACAGAGTTGCAATCTCATCAACCGTATACCGACGCCGATGTAATTGATACAGTGCAGAGGGCCACCATAAGTTATTAAATGCCCCGGATATGTCCAAAAACACGCCTAGAACGTATTTACATTCGCTGGAGGAAGCCACATGCATAACATTTAAAATGGCATCTTCCGTGCTCCTGCCTGGCCGGAACCCGTACTGATTTTGTTGGAGCAAATGCTCGTCAGTCAACCTATCATTAATTCGAATATATAAAATCTTCTCGAAAACCTTCCCTATCACCATCAGGAGCGTCAAGGGACGGTAAGAACTAGAAACAGTCGGATCCTTGTTGCGTCCTTTATACAGCAATTTTAAAACACCTTGCTTTCAGCACACCGGGAAACACCCAACAAAAAGCAACTTATTAAAAATTCTGGTCAACGGGCTCGTAATAACGGGCAACGCACGAACCAGGAGCTCAACTGTTATGCCATCATACCCGAGGGCTTTATTACAGGCTAGGCTACAGATTACCCATCGGACCTCCGCCTCCGTTATCTCTGGAGATCGATGTTCAGCGCGGAACGTCGCCACCTCGCGGAGTATTCAATGATGAAATGAAGCCTCCCCGGCCTCCGTATCATCTGAGAGTAAGTCATTTAACAAAAGCGCGAAACACGGTCCTTATTAACAACTACTCCCTGTCGGGACGCAATCACTGATCACGGCCCTCGCTCCGAAGAGCGCAAGCAGGACTAAGGGATATTAAAAAGCTCCCTTTGCTTGTGACTGGGACTTACAACCAGCAGTTGTTGCCAGTCTCTTCGCCAATGATGAGGCAGGTGCTCGGACAAATTTAACGCCAAACACTCTGGTGTAAATCCACGGAAAGTTGATATGATAAGTCTGACCAATCGGCGCAAGCGTCACAACAGTCAAAAACTTCAGCAATAATCACAAACTCGGGAAAGTACACATTCGACTCCAGTTCAAAATAACACCAAAGAGACCTTTAGCAGCGCAACACTCTGCCCGCCAAGAGAGACCAGAGTGTTTGCTTTCAAAGACACCTCGTTACACCACATACATTTGACGGTCCGTCAGCCCATACTCCTTCCGAGCAATCCTCCTAAGCCTGTGCATCACAGAGACAGCATCTGCTGCTACTTATTTAATATGGTTGCTAAACAGCAACTTTTCATTAAACAAAACACCTAGACACCTAGGAACTATGACTTGGCTGATTACACAACCTTTATATTTAATGTGGAGGTTACGACTGTACGATAATTTGTCTACACCCTTGAAAAGCATATACCTCGTCTTGGGCACAGAAATTTTTAAATTTTGATTGTCCATCCAGCCCAAACAATCTGTTTGTAATTTTTATGTGTCGTTTCATACTCCACTTATCAGTATAACATCTGTTCATTGATTGAAATGATCAGTATATAAATGATCCTCGCTATCATTTAATATATTTTCATTAGATAGTATGTAATAAAAAGTTATATTACTTCAGAATAATTTACAATCTTCTTTATTCCTTATTCCTGAAAAAAAGATAATTTTTCACATACTGACATGTTTTTCATCGTTATGTTTTTTTAACTGATTACTTAACATAATCGGTTATGTTATGTAACATAACCCTACAAAACCCCTACTACAGTATAGACACACACTACAGTATACAGTATATGATTATTATTGTTTTTTTTTTACTTTTTTGTTATTACAATAATAATAATATTATTCTGATAAAAGAGTAACCTTTACTGAGGTATATGTTTATAATATTTATGTCTTATTATTAAATAAAACAAGAGAATTGGTTCATAATTTTTTTAAATAAGAATTGAGAAACAACGACTTCGACGCATGGATTCCCTCATCTGAAATTCGGTTTATGGGCTTTTTTAACCACTAATAACTTCTTTTTTTTCGAATTTGTGTAAATACTTTCTATGATTCGAAAAACAAATATAATAGACAAAGAGTTAATTTTTATTGCTGGCAAAAATTCAAAACTAATTTATTGCTCTTTTATAGTTTTTTTTTTTTTATAAAAAAATGGTTTTTTATTCTTTTGTAGTTTACAATATGCATGCGTTTAATTTATTCATTTAAATTTCTTAATTTTTTCAAAAGAATTTCTTTTTTTTTTTCATATATTTCATGATTTTTTTCATGTTTCTTTTTTTTAAGAGAATCAACCGACAACCATTTTAAATTCTAATCAGTTATATAATTAAACAAACTGTAAACGAGTTATGCTACTGTTTACCATAAAGTTGTGTAATAACACGACTTTATGCTATTGTATTTACATTTTATTATTCGCTATTTATGTTTCTTGATTACAACTCCTATGTAAATGGAAATAACGCAAAAGACCAAATTTTTTTTATTAACACAGATGACCAAATCAATGGCTTTCTTTGGGAAACAACCAGTCCGTACGAGCAAGTGTCTCATTACTTTTACCTGAGTTGCGATATTACATATGATGTTGATCCAGGATATTTGCTATGAACTGAACAAGTTCCAGTCAATATGTGGAACAATCTGGTGAATAATGACGAAGAAGGCTAGGAAAGAGAAAGGACTAAGATTTTTATAAAACATTGGCCGTACCGGTGTTATTATATGTTTCAGAGATACAAAGCATTAAAACAGAATTCATGCATCGAAAATGGGTTTCTGAGAACTGGGAAAGGTTGTACGAAACTGGATAGATTTTACCATGATTATATCCGATAGAGTTAAATATATTTAAGGTAGAATTTTAGAAGAAATAAAACAAAGATCTGGAGAGGATGCCCGTTACTTAAGAAGGCATGAAGATACAAATCTACACTCAAAGAGAGGTGGAAAGACCAAGGAAGCATTTTGAATACGTTGATGCATTCTTTTGATATCAGGACAGGCGATTTGCATGTACCTTGGAGAAAAAAGAGAAGCTTTTATTTGTCAAGTAAATTTCCAAGCATTAAAATCAGCGTAGTATTCACGATTCCGATAAACAATAGAAATTGAAACAGTTCTCATACTTATTTATCATATAATAAAGAGAAAATTCCCATTTTTTTCCCGAATCATTCGAAAAGTCATGAATAATAAAGTTTACATTCACACATATTTATATAACGTATTTATTATCACGTATTACGTGATATTATTAATTATTGATAATGTATATTAATACGTATTAATATTATTATCTTATATTACTTGATAATAATTATTTATTTATCACGGATTACATGATAATGTTAATTATTAATACGTGTTGTATATTTATTAACAATAACTTAAATTAATATTAATTATCATGAAATTTAAGTGATAATATTAATACATATCACGTATTACGTGATAAATAATAATAGCTCCTCTAATGTGATATAACTATACGGCTACTCTTGATTCATCTAATCTTCTTCTCGATGTGCGTTTATTTACATCGATATTTTTAAAATCTAGCTTATTTTTTTGTATCCTTTGGAATTCCCCCTGTACTCTCTACTTATCATAACAGAAACATCAAACGGAATAACCGATTGGGGAAAGTATAACGTATTAACATGGTGTAACGTATTTACATCGTCAAATCTTGGAGAAAAAGTTATACCATTCCGTTTTATATATTTCTCAAAATTGTTAATCCAACTTTTTTAAGAATGAAAAAAATCATTCTTCCGAATTTCCTTTAATTGTTTGGTTTACCAATATATATTCAATTAATAGAATTAAAAACAAGCAGGTCTTTTTTTACAAGATTAACAGTTTCCAGAAATGTATGAAAAGAAATGGAAGTCTGAAAATGTTGAGACGATGAACAAAAACAATAAATAAATAAAACTAATAAGCTATGGTAAAAATAACTATTTTTATAAACTAGCAAATTAGTAAATTAGTAAGATATGGAAGAGACTACTCTAATCCTAAATTCATTGTAGTGTTAAGAATGCCCAAATAATGATCGTGTTCATAACATATATTTTAAGTATTATTTACAGTCTATATTAAATGTATTTTGTTCGCCAATTAATTATCTATCTGATATTTCTAAAGAATTTTTAACATTAGTATTTCAATTACTAGCAGTTTCAGTAATAATTGAAACTTATGTTATTTGCAAAAATATACATATTTAAAGTTCATGTAAATGTACATGAACTTTCATTGAATACCTCTCCTCCTTTACTACCTTCTTTCAATTATATTAAAATTATAATTTTGCTAGCAAACTTATATTGATCTTTTATCGGAAATTCTATTTTATCTCTGGACTTGAATCTTTTTTACAACTGACAAAAAGGATATTTTAGTGGGAAAATGAACACCTGTATTTTTTTTTTTTTGACCATTTGTATGTCACTTCATGGACTCTGATGACTTCCAACAAGTTACAGCGTATTTGCTCATCGAGTTTCTATAAGATATACAAAATCACAATACAGTTTTTTTTTTAATTTTTACTTATATGTGTTCCTAGTGCAGATCAATTAACGAATACCGGTACGTTTTTATGGAATTATTTTAACTAAAATACCAGATTGAGTTTTGATTAAGTAACAGAAAAAAATTACATTTAGTTACTATGATCTACAACGTTTACTATTTTTCTTCTTCATTCTTCATTTCCTTCGTTATAAAAGTTTTAACTTTCTTTACGAATAAAAAAAGGTATTTTAATATATTTTTCTTGGTTATATGGCGTATCATTTATTAATACAAAAAAATAATAAATGAGTCACTTAAGAAAGTTATTGAAGTTACTGTTATTTCAGATAGGGTAGTAAATTTTCGCTATTAGGATGCAAAAAAATATATATATAATGGTTTCTAAGGTTCAAACAAGTTGTGAAGAGGCATTTTTCAAGGTATTCGGTCAGGTACCTATAAAACATTACAGTTAAAAGACTTATTTTCTAGGAGAAGGGAAGTCTGGAGTGTAACGACGCCGCTTTGTCTGAACGTCGCTGCCAGCCGCGTATCTCCCTTCCCTCTCACTTCCTTAACCAATTGCCCCTATTAATCTCCAGTAGTTCGTCTTACACACGTATACACACAAAGATACATGCGTACACAGTATAGTCAGTTTAATTGCAGTTCTCCCTCAGCTCTGAGTAAGCTAACATTCAACTAATAAACCACGTCTTATTTTTAAAATTATTCTCTTATGGTAAATAAATAGTAATCCGTTTACAATCGGACATATATCTAAGCAATGCTGTTCTTGTATGGAGGGAAATGCAATAATCATATATAATGCACTTCGCGAAAAGGATATATTTCAATGAGTACAACAATTATGGTTGCAGTTTTATTTTTGTAATAAAATAAATTTTTAGTATAGTTTCTTTTAAAAAATAATTTTTTAGTGAAGTAGAATAAAATGTTTAGACGAATGAATGCTGCTTAAAGCGAAATTAAACTTCATAGTTTTGCAAGACTTCCATTTCTGTACAACTACGTTATTTTCGTAGTGTAAATATGATATAGAAACGATCACATCTTTACAGCTTCTCTTTCATTGTTTTTTATATATATATATATATAATATGAGAAATGTGTACCAAAATACTTAGGAATTTTAACATGTTACAGTAGACAAATTATAAAATATTAATTATGTTTTTAATAGAATTGAAGCTTCAAAACTTTTCTTTTGAAACACGATCCAAAAAATATTTTTTGTTATTTTTATATAAGCCACTTTTTTTTTTTTTGACAATGCGACAAATAATAAGTAAAATCTGTCGCGGTTCTTTTCATTACGTTTATAGGGGGGAGAGTGCATCTATTTCTTTTGGTGAGTTTATATACTTAAAATAATCTTCGACACGACATATGCTGTGATAACTCCAAACATATTTTACATGTATTATTAAAGAAACTCTCAAAATTTTTTTGGAAAGTAATTATATTGTAATACACACAACAACATAAATAAATGAATTGTTTTTATTTTGTATATTTGAAATACATTTCACGCCTATATTCTTCTTCTTTATGTGTCGTCTCCATTAAGAAGGTTGGTTATCATCATGGCAATTTTTACTTTTGATGTTACACCTCGGAACAAGTCAATCAAATACTATTGAACCACTGTCTTAAGTTATTCAGCCAGAAAATACGTCTGCTACGTATACTTCTTTTCCCTTGTATAATAGTTTGCAACAATGCATACTTCTCTCCCCTCAACACGTGGAGATATTGCAGTTTCTAATTTTAATCGTATTTACAAGTTCTCTCTCCCTTCCCAATCTCTTCAACACCTCCTGGTTTGTTATTCCGCTCACCCAGCTTATCCTCAGAACCCTTCTATATACTCGCATCTCAAATGCCTCCAGACAATCTAGTCATTCTTTTTAAGCGTCAAAGCTTCTATTTCCTTACATTACGAATGTTTACTTAACATTTCAGGAATTATTCCTTAATATGAAAAAAAAAAAGATTTTTAAAACAAAAGAATCTATAATTTTTGTTCAGTTTTATTAAGTGTCATTCACTTAAAGATTACTTTTCATTTGTTTTATTATTCTGCTGTTTATTTATTTTACTTAAATTTTCATTTGTTATTTTTTTTCTTTGAGTATTCTTTCAGTCATTATTTTAAAAAAAAATTTGATGGTTTTTCAGTTTCGCCGGAGTAAAAAAATAGCGTTTATCAGAATATTTCTTTGATTTCAGTTAGTAATAAATTCTTGGTTATTTGCGCATAGAAAACTAATTTAAAAATTTTCAGATTTTAAAATTCATAAATTAATAACTTCTACCTACATCTCTGGATGAGTAAAATTAGTCCAATGATAGAGCCGCTTCATGAGATACCAAACATCTAAGGACGGAGAAACTATACAGTCCCCGAATTCTTTTAGAGATCCAGTTGGGCAAAACCCTCTAGAATTTTTTTTTTATATTGGCTCACAAGCAAATGTTATTATAATTATAATAAAATGAGAAAAGTATGTTAACTATACTGAACTATGAAAAATATTCACAAAATGTGATAAAGAAGCAGCAAAAGGCATACAAGAAAATATAAATTTTGTTTTATGTTTGGCATAAAAAATAGAAACAGCAATGTATGGTTGAAAAAGGAACCTAAACATAACATAAAATTAAAATTAAAAAGATAACAATAAAAAAAAAAATGCAGAAGTAAAGAATTATGTATAAAAATAAATTATGCATATATAACTTGTGAAACTTGTGCACAATGAAGTAAGATTGTAACAAATTCTCACCATAAATGAACAAGAAAAATACACACCAACCAAGATGGAAGTAAAATTTCGTCAATTAGGAATAAAAATTTTCAAATTTAGAATATAACAATAAAATTGTAAAGTAATATAAAAATAATGATACAAATAATACACACAAAAATAATATTACTATTTACATAAATAAGTATTATTATTTATTTACTCTTAAATTAATTGAAGTATAAAATTTCTCGCAAAAAGGAAAATCTGAAAAATCTCGAGAAATTAAAAAAGGAAGAAAAATGTTACAGATAAAATAAAGGAGTTGATAATGAAAAAGATATGTACCTAAATTGAACAGGCAAAATGAGACCAAAACTCATCGAAAGAAAGTTATGGCGTTAATTGATATCCTACATATTCACAAATAATTCCTCGAGAGATTGAAACTTTTGTATATCCGTGTTCGGGTGAGCTAATCACGATGTTAAATGTTGATGAGCTTAAATATATCTTATAAGAAATTGATTTTCCGTCATATTCTAAATAACGAAAACAAGATTATATTTACCTAGGAATACTCATTGTCCATCCCACGTAATATTTTATGCACTATAATTATTAAAATATTACATAAAATAGATGATTCTAAATGTGTCATGATACAACTGGTAGTTACAAAAATAACCATAATACTATTCAAAGTCTAAACTAAACAAAATTGGTGTATGTGAAAGGATTTTCTTTCACATACAGATCACACTGAAATGTTAATAATTCTTAGATTTTGTCATTTAGGATTCATATAAAATATTAGGTAAAAAGTAGATTAATCACTGAATTCAGCTGAATGTAAAAAAAAATTAATTCTTTATTGAAACCTATTTAACAACATTCAGGCTTTCGTATTATTTGTTTCGTGCAATAAAATAAATGACGATATTCATGGTAGAAACTCGGTTAACACTCCTTTCCGAGCTGCTTTCTTCATACAAGCTTATATTTTACATTAACCAACAAGATGACTTAGGGAGAGAACGGAGAAGTTGGAAAGGATAAAGAAAGAGATAGAAGGGGAATCGTGTTGGATAAGACGGTTGGTGGTGATACGCGAGATTTGATGGATGACCTGAGGTTTTATCAACGTATATCCACCCACGCGCATATTCACGCACACTTCGTATTTTCATTTATTGTAAGCTTAGATGTATGTGTGTAATATACACATAGAGCAAAAATAATACGACTACGCACTTATAACACATGTAAGTCAGTGGTATACAAACGCACGCTTCACTCATCGTAATCCCAGAAAGTAATCCCACAAATTGTTAACCTCTCTACATAAGACACGGATCACTCACTCTATCTCTCCCTGCAATGCACATTGTTTTCTCTCTCGACATTTCTTTCTTTGTAACTGAGTATTCATCATTATTTCACCATAAATTTTTTGTAATATATTTATAAAGTGAAAAGTTTATTTCATTCCGCATATTGAGAAATTAATTTTTTTAATTCCCATTAAATTTTGGCTATTCTTTTCAATTAATTTTTTAATCTATACTACCCATAACATAACCGCATAAATTTTATAATCCATTCGTATTGCCGGACTGATGCCATAACCTAACGATTTATAGGTGACCTGACACCGAGACATAAATAAATAAAAATCTAAAGAAATTCCCTAGAAATAAACTATCAATAAGTTTGTTTATCTAAAGATACAATTCTAATCACTAGACTTAAATAAATCAACAATAGATTTATTAGGAATGAATTTGTTTTGCATTACCTCCGTTATTTAAGTGGATATATCGCTGAAGATCAGTATACCAGATCCTCCGTAAAGTAGGTTATATTTACCGTTGTAAGTGATACCTTCACTTTTTACACCACAAGAACAAACTACATTATTTATCACAAAGAAAAGACTCTGGTTTGGGTCTACTTTATCTTAGATGCTTTAAAGGCACCGATAAGAGATCCTGGTATACCAACAAATTAATGAACCCTTATCTACGTAAAATAATGCATTATATATTAGTAAACTGCCGTCACTTATTAGAAGAAACATTCTGGCTATTAATTTCTTAATCTATTTTCAATGTAACACACGGAGCTAGTCAGCGATTAACTCGTCGTCGCAAATCAACTTATTTTCGAAGCGAAAGTTCTGAGACTGAATGCTGGTAAAAGCCAGTTGTTTTTATACAAATTTTTATACTAGACAACGGATACCGGTGTACTTTGGTGGTGGGATAAATAACCATACGTCTCAGTCAGAATGTCGGAATGGTCAGTCTGATTCTGTAGAAGACTATACCCTATTTACACGTAATACATAACTTGCTATCTCATTGGGCTTTGGAGTTGGTTATTGCTGTTCATTAGTTGAACAGATTGTAAAGTACACATTAAGGGCTTAGTTGATTAGTTTTTTTCTGATTAATATTGCGTTTGTTCATTGAAAGCTTTATTAAACAATTTTCTATTTGTTATCAAATTAAATTTAGTCCATAATTTCCACACTCCAAATCAACTGTATAAAACGAATCTGATTTAGAGTTACGTTAATGTACGAGTATGTGGCGTATTTGTGTATGAGTGCGTGTTGATAGGTTCTTTAAAACTGATTATATCTCTAAACATTTTTTTATATCTTGAAGATGAAGCTTAATCTGAAGAAAATTTCTTATATAGCTTTCAGTTTTGTAAACTTAACATTTTTTTTAATTTTAACTTTTCGGGATATAGTGGAAAAAAGTTTATTTTGTTATTTATTTTTAATCATTATTCAATAAAAAAATATTCCTTTATATCCTTTTTTTCAGTATTTTTTGTTATTTTTTATATATAATTACAGGTAGATATTTATAAAGCCAAAAGCATACAGACTATTTTAAAAGTAAACCAATGGTAAAAGTTTGAGCCCAACTTACTTAATTAAGAAAGCGTAAATCTGGCAGGAGAATTTTTATTACCTCGTGAAAGTAGTATAAAATAAAGAATAGCCTTATTCGAAAAAGTGTGTTCTAGTTAAGTTTTATATACCAGTTCGTATGTTTAGATGTTTGTAACGACTGTTTTAGAGGCAATTAAAGGCAAGGTAAATTAAATTTTTAAGAAATATTGATAGAAATTAGATACAGATAGTAAAAAATATGATCAGCTCGTTTAAGAAAGCTTATACAGGATTTTGAATAGAAATGTATGAGAAATAAGTAACGCAAGTCTAAATTTTACACGGCGGATCTTAAAAAAAATACAATACATTAATAAAATACTATTTAAATAAATTTTAAATAAAAAACGTTAAGAAATAACCAAATACACAAAATATTTACAATAATATTTTATGTCGATTGATTATTCAGGGCGAATAGAAGGAATTCCATCCAACGAACCACAGAATCCCTCCCGAAAGAAAATTTGTTTTGATAAAGAGTTGATGGAAAATATTAGTTTATCAATACTTTTATTTTTTGTTATTAATGAAATTTTCAATTTATTTGAAAAAAATTATTGGAACTACGAAAAATTACAGCAAAACTGTACCTGTTTTTTCGTTTCTTATCAGTAGTAAAGTTACTTCAATCCATAGTAATTTTAAAGATTACATTATAAAATAATAATAATAGAACTGGGTAACATATTTTGCCGGCCTCGGTAGCGCGAGTGGTAGCGTCTCGCCCTTTAATCCAATCCGGAGGTCCCGGGTTCGAATCCCAGTCAGGCATGCCATTTTCACACAGGCTACACATAATTAATCCTTATCCTCTGATGTAATACTTAACTGTGGTTCCGGAGGTAAAAAAAAAAAAAAAACAGACTAGAAAATAACATAATATCGGAGATGGTCAAACTCGCTGACGAAAATTAAATTAAAAAATTGGAAATTTTATTCAAAAATACTTGGAGAACAGAAAAAAATACCGGGTCTGAAAATGTGCGCTAATAGACTTTTCACATAAAAAAAAGAGAGGACGAATCTAAAGAATTACTGGGGATTTTATTATTATTAGTATTATATATCTATCTATTATATATCTATATGTTCAAATGTGCTCGGTGGGCGGCAGATCGAGGGATACTAGAAGAGGATTTCGGAGCACTGAGCCCTCAAAACGTAGT
>JAAAKQ030203050.1:0-11803 GCA_010016005.3 Zanna intricata | reverse complement strand
CCCCAATCGGTACGTGACGCAATTTCTTTCCGAGCATGGTGCGTTCCGGCATAGTTTAGCTCGATTTCAACTTGTAGTCTTGTACAATCTCAGGTCGACCATTTCTGAGATATGTGGTTAATTAAAATCCAACCACCAAAGAACACCAGTATCCATAATCTAAATTTCAAATCCGAAAAAAAGTAACTAAATACCTTTACTAGGATTTGAACCTTAGAACTCTTGACTTCGAAATCAGCTGATTTGTGATGTCGCGTTATCCACTAGACCAACCAAGTTGGTTTTAAGTGGCTATATCATTTTTTTTTTTTAGTTTTATTATTCTGTGTTCTATTTTTAATTCTCAACAGAAAAAAATGCCTCCAACGATGATTTCAACTGAGCTCATCTTTTGATCGAGTCTCATTAATCAATCATATACAGACACTAATATCCCATATTTTATCACTTTTCATATTAGTTGTATAATCTGTATTTTTGCTCTATCAGTAATACAGGGTAATTTCCTTTTTCGTCCTTTGTTATTTACCTGGAAATATGAGGATCATATTTTCTATCAGATGACAGCATACGCACAAATATCTACTTTTGTGTACTCGTATCTTCTTAATTACTCCTGTCAATCGTCCAAATCGGTTCTCTCCCCAACCATTACATACTCGGACATCTCATCCCTTATCTACAGCTACCACTCTTTGTACGTATCAAAAAACTCCCCTTGCCATATATCCTATCATCTTTTATCAACCCTTAACCAATAATAATCGATTAATCGATTAATTACCTAAACACCGATGTGCGAATTTTACTGTACTGGATCTTTACATCCATGGGAGCTTATTTATAAGTTTATTGCGTTAAGCACTCATTATGTTGCAAATAAAGTAAATAACATATCTTAGTTTTTTCAATTCTTATAGAAATAGTTTTCCCTTATCCACGAACTTTTTTCATAAAAAAAATTACTCATTTTACATATATTGTTATATGTAATAAGTTATTTTTTATGTTACGCGTTTTATATGTTATTCGTAACGGATAAATATCAATTAGAATATATATAATAAATTTATGAAGGATATTTAAATCTTTCAAAAGAGAAAGATCTGTTTCATTTGTAGATTAAAATTACATTTTATTTAGCTTTAGACGGTTTATTTTCCGTTGGGTAAATTCGGAATAAATTTTCCTTTTCGAAGTTTTCTTCGTTAAATAAATGAAGAAAATATTTAGATTGCTGAATAGATTACTAATGGATATATATATACCATCTATTTATTCATATTTGCAAAACAATACAATACCTGTAAAAGGTTGTTAAACAATTTTAATAAAAAAAAAAATAATAATAATAATAATTACTTAAGTTATATTATTATTGCAATTAAATACTCGTGAAGAATAATTGTGATGTATGACTTCCTTTCTTATTTGTTCTTTGAAATATACAAATACAAAAACATAAATAAATTTCTCATTCGTATAAACATTTATATAATACGCGCGCGCACACACACGCACGCGCACACACACAAGATAATTCACGAAAATTAAAAAACTTTCTGGACATGTTCTATTGGTGTAAATAAAGAAGAAAATTTACATAACCATGGATTTGGAAACGTAGTTAGGAAATGTTGGCTGATGAAAGATTTCGCCCTGATTTGTGAGCCTACGATGAAATTAAGCAAAACTGTAAATCTTGGGGCTAAAATTAAAGGGTAACTTTATTGGTTTTATATGATATCTAACCTGAAAAGTTCAATATAATTAACCCTCAGAACTGTATTTCTAAGTAGTTTTCGAGAAATTTTGTGTAAAAGATAAAAAATTGGGGTCGAAAACCTCTATTTTGTGTTTTTGGCGTAAAATAATTTTGTAAAATAGGCAATTTAACGCATTAAGTTTTAAACAAAACTAGTAGAGAATTTGAATCTGAGTAAAATGGTATTAATAAAGTCCACAGAAAATAAATAGAAACGTAAGAATTTTGATTTTATCTATTTACAAAACATATACAAATTTTGCAGATCTTAAGTATTAAACGAAACAAAATTTTCAGTATTAGAAAATAAAAGAATTAAATACAATATATTTTGTTTATGGGTAGAATCCATAAAATGATGACTTCGTATTCTTCATCGGAAAAATTCCGCATCAGCAATTAAAATCATTAGCGACTAAGTAAAATGTAACTGTACTGGTAAATATGTTGTCTTGAACTAACTCAGGCTGACCATTCCTGAGACATGTGGTTAATTGTAACCTAACCACCAAAAAACACCGGTATCCATGACCTCGTATTCAAATACGAATAAAAGCAACTACCTGAGAACCCTATACTTCGAAATCAGTTGATTTACGCCGACGAGTTTACCATTAGACTAACCCGATGGGTTTTAATTCTTTGGTTTTATAATGACAGTTAAAATTTACCAAATTCGATACGTTTTGTTTTTAATAAAATTTAAAATTCTTACATTTGTATTTAGTTTCTGTGAACTTTATTCATTTATCTTTACAAAGAATTAAACTCTGATGACATTTCGTTTAAAACTTTTACGTGTTTATTATCTAGTTAAAAAAGTTATTTTATGTCAAAAAAGAGTGTTTTTCATTCTAATTTTTTTGTCTGTTACTCTAGATTTCTAAAAAAAAACTATCCAGTTCTGGAATCTACTTATTTTAATTTTACAGGTCAAATTTAACACTTAATTTGAATCCAAGAATTACAATCTAGCTTAAATTTATCGAAGAAAAAATTAGGACGAAATCTTTTGGCTTTTCTTCTGAAAGTTTGTAATGTTTCGTGAATCACTCTGTAAATAAGAAAATTTTATTTACTCTAAATTTTATCATTATTTTAAATTTATTATTTGTTCGTAAATTAAGTTTTAAAGGATATTATTATTTTTTTGTTTTTATTAGATGTGCGATTAACTGCATGATTAGAGCGAGATAAAAATTGAGCAAGTGAGTAAAATAAAAAAAATCTGAAGAAAATAGTCGAACAAATTCACACTTGATGATTTGAGTAATATTTACACTTTTTAAGTTAAATCTTAAAACAGTATCGTGGATACCGGTGTTCTTTGGTGGTTGGGTTTCAATTAACCAGACGTCTCAGGAGTGGTCAACCTGAGATTGTACAAGACTACACTTCATTCAGATTCATACACATCATCCTCATTCAACCTCTGAAGTAATACCTTACGGTAGTTCCGGAAGCTAAACAGATAAAGAGAAAGTTAAATCTTTTAAATTTCTTGTAAACCTTGGGAAATGATTAGATGAATATTTAATTTGTATTATAAACATATTTTTGAACTTATTATTCAAAAAAGTATTCTAATTCGGTAATATGTTTCTCGTTTGGAAAAATTAATTACAATTTGGTAATTATGAGAAAAGTTTATTTGTAATACTTTATATAGTTAATACACAACGGATGTCCGATAAAAAACAACTTAATTTGTAGGTATGAGTGTAAGCGTATATATATATATATTATATATTCGAACGTTCAATATAAATATCTTATGTCATAACAATATTTCATGAGTATCAGTATTTTCAATTAACACAATCCAGTTAGTTTTTTTTGTTGGATTTTATTAGTGATGATAACATCTAATGGTGTAACCGTATTCTTAAATGTATTTCACTTTATTATGTAATAATACATAGCACGCAATACGTATATAATTTTCTTTATCAGGCAAATAGTCGAAATGATTATTATCATCGCCTGAGCGACACAAGTTAGAAAATTCCAAACTGTTATAGACAACGAAAACAGTTTAAAAAAATTTCCATGAAAAGTTACAAAATTAATAGCGTAAAAATATAGCATTTAAATAATTATTTATATATAATTAATAATATAAATAAGTATTAAATTAATATAAATAATTATTAAGTATAATTAATAATCAAAACAAAACAATTCCATTCAAGTACGATTGTACAGTGAAATAGAATGTACGATCGTACAGTCTATTTGTTAAAAGTACAGGAAATATAAAGGGATACTCACTAGGGATAAAATATTTAAAGCTATGATGCTACATGGAAATCTATTTTTTAAATTATACGTCGGTCTTTGAAAATTGCATAATATATAACCAAGGAAAAAATAAATGAATAAAGATACAAACATAATTCGTCAATACATGGGATTTCCCGAAAAAAAAAAGAAAAAGAATAGACAATACAAATAAGAGGTTAACTAATCTCAAGAATTTAATAATAAAATAAATATTTTATTCCTTCATCCCCCAATTTGTAACCAATATTTCTTATCTAAAATATATATATATATATCTGCTTTATAAATAATGTAGAATGCATTTGATAATGAAGTCATGAAATGTTATAAATTTTAATATTTTATATATATATATATATATATTACATATATATTACTCTTAAGTAATTTTAAATTGATATAAATTGCCCTTCATTTAAATGCCATTAATTTATTCTTTTATATTTTGTGTTTCTTACTGAATTGCCACTACGTTTGTGAAATTCTTGAATTCTTATGTACAAATGTACTTAGTTGGAATTATACATATATATGTATTTTAATAGATATCATTTACTTAGTTTTTTTCTCTTAATGAGATGTGCGGGCATCGTCTGCTGTTATTATTTTAGCGCATAGAAAATTTTTCGGTATGAAAAATGCCATGCCTGACCAGAATTCGAACCCAGGACCTGCCGATGTAAGTCTGAGACGCTACCATTCACACCACGGAGACTGGAATTTTTTATTTTTTTAATATTTTTATGTTATGATTTTATTATTAAAAAAATAGATGAATAAAATAATAAAAGAACATTCCTGTACATTTTACAGTTCTTGGTTGATGCTTGCATGGTCACACAACAATGATAAAAGTAAATGGTTGATGAGTTATGATGACATGAATGGGGGGGGGACGAAGAAGAAGTGTAGAGTATTTGGCGGAAATGATAGATGTGTTAAGGTGTGTTTTTATTTTTTTTCCCCCACGGGTGGTCCGACGCTGATAACTAACTAAAAGGCGGTGTAGTGACTGCGGTTACTAGTGGCTGGTCGCGGTCCCACGGGCTCTTGTCGCTACCTTGCTAGTCGGCTCAGTTAGAGTCAGATATGCTTGTTGAAGCTACCTGTAGAGATGTCCAATCACACCTAGCGGTCCTTCTTTGTCCAATCTCCGACTACATACTTCTGTCAACCACCTCTTATTATGTCTGGGAGGAGCTATATTTTATTTATTCATATATTATTCTATTTATTAATCTTCTAATAATCTATGATTCTTGCTACCGGATTGTAAATTTTTATTTGAAGCGTAATTTTATATTATATTATTATTTTTTTAAATTAGTTTCTTAAAAATACATAATTAAATCGATATTTAAAAATATCAATAATAATGAAATTTATAAATTTTTTATTATTATTATTAACCTTATGGCAGGTCCCTTGCACCATTTCTATTCTCCTGTTTCCTGTTAAAGCTTTAACATCTTTATAGACTTCTTATTCTTTTAATTAATTAAATTTCTATTTTAATTTATCTCTTTTTCACCTTTTACTGATCCTTTTAACGCTGTTCTACCGATTCTTCGCTTCCCAAATGTCATAGGTTAGTTCAACTATTATGAATTGTTCAAATTAAGATTCTGTTATCGTCTATTCTCCTCATTACTTTTTTATAATTCCCTTCACATTCCTCTACTCATTGTTTTTCCATTTTTCTTAGAATCCGTGTTTCATAACTAAACTAAGAACAAAAGTTCACTTACCAATATAATACTTAACAAGACGCTTTTCCATGCCTAACTTTATAATAACCTCTATTCTATTACATGCTTCCTCAGTTATTATTGTTTTTTATTTTCTTTTAATTTTATAAATTTTTCGTTAACATTGTATCTGGATATAAGTACTATTTTATTTGGCAATCTTTTCATTTTTTTTTGCTGACCTTCATTGATGTCGTCTTATCCTCTGTTCTTATCACTTTTTTCTTATTAGCATCTTCTAAATTTGCAGTCATTTGTTTAATATTCTGTCCTTCGTATCTTTTAAATATCACGTGATCTCCCAACCTTTTACAATTTATTTTCTTTCTTTTATGTTGATTTCTTTGTGTTTTTCAGGTCATATTTAGTCATATCTTTAACTTTTACTGTAATCATATAAGATTTTGATAGGTAGCACCTTTGCCTTATTTCTCTTTTTAAGTCAAATCACTGATTTTGAGCATCCTTTATTTTCATAGCCGTTTTTCTGATTCAGATACAATTCTTTAATTAATTCTCAACTGTTCTAAATCTTTAGACTTATGAGAAAAAACATTTTACAAAATTTCCCAAACTGAAAGATCTAACGATCTTAAAATCACATGATCTTTATGGCCGGTCAGTTGTACCATGTCTTCCAATCCGTTCGTCAAAATTGCTGTCAATACATTCTTTACCATAAATTGTAATATGGAGGAGTACCATCTTATTGCCAAAAAAAAAAATTAATACTTTTAATCGAAGGATTCTTTTGTAGTCAGGTAAAACTACTTGTGATATTTCAAGGTAAGAATCACCCCTTACAGTTCCGTTGAAAAGTATGGACTAATAATGTCACTTTACCATACATCAGCCCACAGATTGATGCCTAGGACATTTAATTTTTGCTCAAGTACTTCACGCGGATTTGTGTGGCACTAATACACACAGTTATGACCATAAATACAACTGTTTAGTTTAAAGGAAGATTTATCCGTTCAAAAAATAAGATTTTGAAAGTTAGGCTCTGCCTCAAATGGTATTATAAACCGTTCACAGAACTCAAGATGCCTTCGAAGTCATTTTCTATTAAACTTTGAAGCAGTTGTCGACGATAAGATTTTAGTTTCAATGCTTATTGAAACTAACTACTTCATCACTATTTTGATTGATCTTCCACCAGAATTATAAGAGAAAAACACGTTGTTCGGTTGTTAGTTCACAGTTAATTTACAGATCAACACTGGTAAAAATGAACAATAAACTAATCAATCTTCTGGAAAAAAATTAAAACAATATTAGTAGTGTTTCCAACTCAACAAATATGAAATTAAAAAAAAAAAAAAATTAAGTCATATGACAAAATACAAATAGAGTATTTCTCGGTCAAACGACTTTTGGGACACTCTATATTGTTGATTTTTTTTCGGTTTTTTAGTGGTTAGTATAAGAATGTTAAAAATTTGATTATTAAAAACTAATAAAATAAACTTCTGCTAGTAAAAAGAACAAATATCTCTAGGTTTATCACATGGCAAAATATAAAAGTTCCATAAATTTTTTTTTTTTTTTTTTAACCTATGGAATCACCGTTAAGGTATATCTTCAGAGGATGAGATGAATAATGAATTACAGCGTGTGTGAAAAATGCCATGCCTGACCGGAATTCGAACCCGGGGACCTCCGGATGAAAGGCCGAGACGCTACTACTCAGCTATGGAGGTCGGCAAGTTCCATAAATGAGACTTGTACTAATTTAGTTCAAATATTCATATTTAGACTAGATTTATTCATTTGTAATGCTAACTACGAAAAAGCTTCGCTAAACTTTAAGGATTAATTTTAGCATTTATTTTCATCTAGGCAAAATATTACGTTCAGCAGGTAGATTATACGCCAATAATGTACTTAAACCAATAGCTTTTAATACAATTGATCAATAAAGAAGTGAATTATTTTTTAAACATGTAATTTGATAACACGATAAACATAATCATTGTTTCCTAACATGCAATACATGATTTTAATCTGTTTTTTGATGCTGAAAATGAATATTAACTCAGAATCTTTTTTTCACCCACCATTTCTCAAAATTGTTTAATTTTAATTAAAGGATTTTTTTCATTTTTCATTGTATAGTTAGCATTTTAAGCTCCTGTATTTTATTTTGTTAACTCATTTTTTATTGTTTAACTTTGTTAACATAATTTGTAAGTTGTAAATATACAATACTAGAAAAAGTTTGGGTCTTTTTCGTTATTCCCCCTCCACTTATATATGGATTATTTTTAGCAAATCGAACCAAAAATTCATAATATCTATAAACCTTTTTATAAGGTTATATATCATCACTACAAAGCAATAACTTAACTTTTCTTTTTTTTTTTTTTAACCTCCGGTACCACAGTTAAGTATTACATCAGAGGATGAAGATGCTCAGAGGATGTGTGAAAATGCCATGCCTGACCGGGATTCGAACTCGGGACCTCCTGATGAAAGGCCGAGACGCTACCACTCGCGCAACGGAAGCCGGAACTTAACTATCACATGGATAACACAAAGCAATATCTTTCAGAATTTGTTCTAAATAATCTTCATTTTTAAACTTGCGACGCCACATGAACTCAGAAAATTGTTTAAAATAGTGATTTTTCTGCTTAATTTTATTGCATAATTACTTTTCGAATATAAAACGCAAAATTCGGCTAAAGTAAAATTAAAATTGCCTAAAAAGCATTAATAGAGAAGATTTTTCGAATTTATTTTGTGTAAAGTTAGCAAAAAAAAATAATACTATTCATTAGTTTTCCTTAATTTTCTTAAACAAAAATCACAGTACTAAAATAAAATTGCGTGGGTTAAAAAAATTTGAATAGATATTATAATAAGACTAGACTTTTATTATGAAGCTATAGGCTTCAAATTCAAGAGCACAGCGTAAATTCAAGAGCATGGCGTAAGATAAAAGTTCATGATTTACATTAACACATTTATTAAACACTGTGTATAGTAATTGTATTTTAATCGTAATGTAATTTTCTACTTTAATACAATACACTAAATTTGAAATGTACAAGGATGTATTCATGTATATCCGTGTATTCCCGTTCGATTTTTTAGCCAAATAAAAAATATTTTGTTAAACTTACCTGTAAGATACTTTTTTTCCATCAATGTTTATCTGTTTGTTAATGGATTGCTATGCTATTATTATTACTTTGCATTAATAAAGCAGCGAAATATTTTTTAAATTTTTTTATTATTTTTTAATAAATACTTGAGATAAATCAAACATTATTATTAATAGAATGATTTTTCTTAAATGGTTAGTAAGTTTACATACTAAATATATTTTGTTGTTATTATTATTATATTTCAATATATATTATACCAATATTATTATTATTATTATTAATAACCAACACAGGAGTTAGTTTAACCTGCCGATCGTATTGCTGCCGCGCCTTTTTGCTTTAACGCGTTTAGATAAGACAGGTTGTTCTCCCACCACTTTTCTTTTTGTATCCATTTATGTATAATGAGATGACAATAAGCGGCTCGGTCGGTACCTATCAAAACTAAACACTTAAGTTGCGTTTGTAAACGTTATTTAAATTATTTTTTATTAAGTTTCATTAGAAACACCTGGATTTTTTCTTTGTTTCTGTCGCGAGTTATCTCCCTAATTAATTAATTAATTTGAATTGTTATTATTATTTATTATTTTCGTGTTGGAGTTTTTTTATTTTTTTTGTTATTTATTGTAGTTGTTATTATTTTTGTTGTCATGTGGTGATCTATAAACTATTATGTGCGGAAATAACTGTTAACTATAATTTGAATATTTTGAGGAGTAATAAGTTCCTATAACGAGCCGTCAAATGAAAGGATATGCCATGAAAACAGGTATAATAAAAACATTTTTCTTATTAATGAAAAATTTTCAGTGAATTTTAACTAATTTAAATATTCTGTAAAATATATATATATATATATATATACATATACTTATAATATTATAAGTATTAAAATAATTTTAAGCGATTTATTTTTAAATTATTAAATGTTTTAACTAATGTACATCAGTTAATGTTTAAAATATTTTTTCAGTTTTACTGATTTCAGTTAGGGTGTATTTTTGTTATAAATTATTTGTTCTGTGTAACCGAAGAATTTCCAGATTAAATACTAAATAAAATTTGCGTAAGATTAAACTTGCAATTTTCTGGAAAATTGTTGCTTGTTGAAATATTTAATTGATAAATGCCAATTATTCTTGTAATTAAGACAATCAAATATTTAATTTCCAATTCCAACCAATCTTCTTTCCCAAGCTGAGCAAAAACTCCTCATTGAAACTTTTTTTTTTATATCGATTTGTGATTTATTATTTTCAGTGGAGAATAAAACTTCTTTTTTATTGATTCCAAGCTTAACCGAAAATGTAAATCAGATATCATCAACGGTTGATATTTTAAAAACTCTATGAGTTATTCCTTGAATTTTGGAACTAAGTCTAATACTGAAAGAAGTGGTTAAGAATTTTTTTTTTTGCTGTTACCACTTCCGCTTTACTTTTTACTTATTTTAAACAGGAAGATAGAATTGATAAATTGATAAAAAAAAAATTAATCCACGGGAGTTGAACCCGAGACTAGCTGATCTAGAAGTCAAAACGCTAATCGCTACATCAGCTGTTCAACCATATTTAAAAACTTCATGAAAATTTAACATTCATTAGATTTAAATTCTATTATAATATTCTTTATCTTTTATTAATGTGTATAAAATTACAAAATAATTCTGTTAAATCAACCTCAAAGTTTTGTTTTTGAAACTAAAGATAATTTTTAATGTAATTTTTTATATTTTTTATCATTCATTTATTCCCATTTTCTAGTCTATACCAGATAATTTAAGGACTTTTATGGCCAAATTCTGTTTTTGACGCTAACGTATTTGAAGATATTAAATACATGATATAAATGAACATGTCAATCAACATTTATTTATTTTATAGTATATTTTATAATATTTTTGTTAAATTTATTTAATTTCATATATTTATCAATATGTTGTTTATTGCTTGTTTAATTAGTTGATTGTTGGCGAGATTGTTACCGTTTAAAAAACAATCGAGAAAACCTAACACCAAAGTTGTAATACTTTCCTGCTGTTGGTTATTTATTCTTATATAATGGAAAAATAATATGAAAAAAGGTATCAAAATTTCTTTTTTGGAATGGGAATAATTTTTGATGGTGTTTTATTGTAAAATTATAATTTTATATTTAAATATATTATTTATATTAACTAAAATATATTTTAAAAATTCAAAAAAATCGGTATTTTTTTATCTTTTCAAGTCCCCTATCAAAATCACGTTCCAAGAACTCTTCTTGATTTCTCTATGTTGATTTTAAATGGAAGAAATAAAAAAAAAAAAAAAAATTCGTTGAAAAAATGAACTGCCAATAAAAATTTACCTACGATTTTTCTTTGTTAGTGGGGGTGAATTATAATGAAATTTTTATGTAATGCTATAATTAAAATTTTATTATAGAACCTAATTATTAATATTATTCAAATTTAAAAGTTTATATTATAAATCAAATAAGCTTTAAAAAATACCTAAAATCGAAATTTTTAAATTTTGAGCTTCTCTTCCACCTCCCAATATTGACCCTTAAGAGTTTTTGAGGCTCTTTCTACTACTATTACACCTAGGAAGAGATAAAAAAAAATCGATTAAAAAGTATACAATGAATAAAAAGATAGCTTTTCGATTTTTTGGGAAGAGGAAATCTTGGGGCAATTTTTGATTTAGAAATAGTAAGATAAGAGTGTACTGAGCTTAATATGAATTGTTAAATTTATATAACTGAGTAATATATTTATATTAATGAGTGTAATATAAAGTTTTTTTTTGGGGGGGGGGAGGTGGAAATGCATTTACGCACGGAGTGTTGGGCTCCCACTGATGGCATTTCCAATAACCATCAGCAGACTACCGACTAAAACCACCCCC